>NDGM011252319.1:0-17351 GCA_002564305.1 Octomys mimax | reverse complement strand
TGTCCTACCAATTTGATTTGACACTGTCTCATTGCTATTTGTTTCTCAATAAAATTATGGAAATAAATAAAAAAAATTGTACAGTATTTATATAAGATGTTAAGGGACTGAGAAGAAGAATGTTTAAGAATTATCTGTAGTATTTTTTTGCAACTTTTCCACCATATCAGGTCTGGGTGGCCGGCTCAGCATGCCTGGGGAAGGGTGACCAATAGAGTGGCATGTGGTGTCAGGGATCGAGCCATGGTCTCTGCTCTTGCCTAAGCAGGTGCTTAGTCCACTGAGCTATCTCACTGGCCCTATCTTTATAGTATATAATGTGTTGTGATGTATGTATACATTGTGAAATGACTACCACAAACAGACTGATTAACATACCCATCACCTCACAGTTGCCATTTGAGTGGGTATGGTAAGGAATATTCAGATCTATTCTCTTATAAGTGTCCAAGTACAAAGTATATTATTAGTAATTAGTCACCATGCTATCCTATGGATCTCCAGTATTTAGTTAACCTAATTTAAGCTTGATTTCTATTGACTAATGTCTCCCCACTATTTTAAGTATTCTACATACATTAATTATTTAGGTAATGTGTTTGCTATAATCACTTCTGTGCTAAGTTCTCAATCAATATAACAAATATTTTCCTTGAATTTTTTCACATGTATAGTCAATCACTCACATCTGTGTGAATATCCCAAGAACACTGTGTGGTGAGCCATAATAGCTTCTCTGAATCCTTTTCCTCTTCCTAAGTTGTCAAATGACATCACTGTTAAATTGCATGAATTAAAAACAGCCCTCTGGCTTATTTTACTTTCTTTTAAATATGCTTCTGAGAAAGTTATCCTGCATGTAAAGAATTTTGAAAGATAAATCTGAGCTTAGCTCTTATCTATTTTATTCAGTAAATTTCTATAATCTGTGGAATAAGTGAAGTACATTCTATTTTCTTTGATAATGTACATGAAGTCCTCCATCCTCTGGCCTTTGGACTCCCTACTCAGCCTCTGGCATATTCACTCTGAACACCCCATCTAATGTTCTCAGAAGTGGTATTTGGGGTGAGGCCAGTACCCCATGCTTGGCTCATTCCTTCTCTCATTTTGAAGGTAATTTTCTCAGGCTTCAGACGAGTCCCTTAATTTTGTGTACATCAAAGCTATTCCCAGTACAGCATATGAATGTGTCACAATTACCCTCGGAAGAATTTAATTGTTTTGTTTACTGGCAGGCATTTCCACATTTGCATCTCTGGCACAACATTTCAAAGTGTATGGGCACCACCACTCATGTTCTACAAGTGTCTAAAGAGTGTCACTTTGTCCTTTGTATATCTCTGACCGGCCCCATTGCCTGACAAGATGATGGTTTCTATATAGACACCACAAATAGCTCGATAGAAAATGAAAAGCAACATGGAGTTTTCTCAAACATAGCCAGGTTAAATAAAACCACATTTTCTTTTTGAGATTTCTACCCACTTGTCTTTGAATTGCTACCTGTCCTTAAAATATTCAGACGCGAGGTGGGGACAATGGTGTGTCTGTGAGCCACAGCCCCAAGAATCCAGACCTGTTTCATCATTGATGGCTAAGCTGTGTTTAGTAAGAATCTCATGACTTTCATCTTGGTAGGAAACTTGTGCAGCTGCTTGCTTACCTATGCTGCCTGCTGTCTCTAAATAAAGCAGTGGTAGCAGGGGCGGGGGGTGACTCTGAGTCATAAACACTCTATCATTATAACATGTCAAATGTGCCCCAAAGAAATGTTTTTATGTTTCTGATTACGTTATCATTAGTTTAAAAAGGTTCCTTGAGCTCCTGGAAAAGCCCTGAGGAAGGGTGATGTCCTAGAAGACTTGATGGGCTTCTCAGACACAGAATGTGCTGAGACAAACAAGGTGTCCCCAGAGTGCTCATCTGCTATAGGGCTGCTGCATGCTGGATCAATTATGCAAATAGAGATGTGAAGATAGCTCACTCTTTTAGTAAGGCATGATTGCTCTTGCACTCGAAATTCCAACACAATCTCACCGGAAATACCAGTCACATTTGGAGCCACCTGGTTCCAGCTGGAAAATGTATTTTCTTAATTGGGGGAGGGGTATGGTTTTTTCCACCCTTAAATTTGCACAGCATTACTATTCATACACTTTAACATGATAAAATGTTTGCCCTGAAGAGAGACAAGTTGAGGCATTTACATATATGTGAGTTTGGTTTTGCAATGAAAACTATAGGGGATTATGAGTATTTTTATAAAAAGTTTAATAATCTTAACACTAAGTTTGTCATTTCAGAGATTTGGAAGCTAAGGTAACATGACAGGTTCATTCTTTAAGATGATCTTTTCAAAAAATTGTCTTAAGAAACCACTATATAGAACATGCTTAGAGTTTGAAAGAAACGTAGATGGGCTAGGAAAATTAACAAGAGTGCTCACTAGAGAAAGGATATCTGATTAGAGAATTATTGGGCAGCAATCCTCATGCGCAGAAATGCAAATCATTGCCCTTGTTTTGCAGTCTGATTCTCATACTTTCTACAAAGCCTCTTATGCCATACCTTATCTTCCCTTATGAACACCCTCTTTCTTCCAGGAATGCATGTATTGGGGTACAATCTTCTTCCATTTTCAAAATACAACTCAATCGGTCATTTTTAATCTCCAGCTTCTGGGCAACACTCCCAAATCAAGAAGAAATCAGTGCTAGAAAATTAGCTAGATACTAATTTGTACTCTCTCTCTCTCTGTTTTTTTTTTTTTTTTGCAGAACCGGGGATTGAACTCAGGCCCTTGCGCTTACCAGGGAAGCGCTTATTCCACTGAGCCATCTCCCCAGCCCCAAAGCAACTGTACTGTACTCTCTTTAAATATAAAAAAGAGGGGGCCTGTCCCTTAGCTCAGTTCTTTAAGTGGCTGCTTCAACAAAGCAGTCAGGCTCATGTTGCTGTGGTTTGATCCCCACAACTCAAGTCAGCCAAACCTGCTCTGAAGGTATTCGGAGGAAAAAAAAAAAACTAAAAAAAAATAAAAAGAAAAATAAAAAAGAAAGAAAGAAAATTAGCTAGATACAATGCATTTTATATTGGGAAATTGTGAGGTGATCTGTTAAACTCAAAGTTTAATAGACTTCTGGTAGTTTGTCACAGATTAGAGTTATAGCTCATGATAGAGATCCACAGTGGAATGGGTCCAGTGGCCCTCTTTTCTCCTGCTTTGGTAAAAGCCAGGTGCTCCAAGAATGCACACTGGAATAACTGCATACTTACCTCATTTTAAAAATGAGCCACCCCCACTCAAAATTGACAAGTCAGAGAAATAAATCTCCACTACTTGAAAGTACTTTTATTTTAAGGCACATAAATCTTTCTATGTCCATCAATTAATTTTATGTAGTTTTAATTATGGCTTCTAACCTCTGCAGTTATTATGGGTCTGGATACTTAGGCCAACAGATGCCCAGGAGAAGAAGACAAGAGGCAGCAGCATTTGGTCAGCGGAGCCATGGTCACCTCACTGTTTAAGAACTTCATGCTCAATATCCTCAGATCCTCAGTTTCCTCAGTTTCCTGAGGAAACTTTTCCTCAGTTTCCCTTTATAAAAGCTAGGCATTCTATTGCTTCTTACTTGCCTCACAGGGACGTGAAAATTGTTTTAGGTTTACAAGCTTTCTGAAGATTAAAAGAAAAAAAAAAAGCTTTTTATGTAAGTGCTAACTATTGCCTTCAGAACTAACCTATATTTTATCAAATATAATGGAGTCAATTATTTAAAAAATGTAGACTAAAACTTGTCTACAGCTGACTAAAATGAAAGGAATTCAAATATAAACCTTTTAGGTGTGTGTGTTTTATAGAGCTCCTAAAACACATGCCATCTAAAATCACAATAGTAGAATTTTCCTGAAAGTTACTGCTGAACGTGAAAGTCACTTACATGGGAAGAATTTGTGTTGCATTTGTGAAAGCAAAATTACAATAGCTGACAAAACATGAAAGTTTCATCATGGTGGATTAGAATGTTTCAAGGAACTCAAAGGAATTTATCGTTATTCAACATTTCAGCTAACATTCTTGTAACATCTCTTCTGGGAGTAGATTTGTCTCCTCACTCTGTAGGAAGCCCATACACATAAAAAGGTTAGATTAGAGACACATAGTAAATAATATAACAAACAGTTCCTATCATGTTAGACTCCACTCAGTGCAGAGCAGGCAGGCAAGCAAATATCCAATGTTCAGATCCCTGCCTGGCCGGCTGCTCTGTCACCCGCACGGCAGGACAGCTCCCCAGTGTCTCACAAAGCATAGGCTTGGATGAGGCAGCCTCTCACTGTGGCAGGGCACTGATGCCACTCTCTCCCTCATCAAACAGAAATAATGCTTGCAAATCTTCTCTGTCCCATGAGCTGTGGATTTGACTTTAGGAAATGACATTAGGTGAAGGGTAAAAACGTTGAAAAAATTTAAGTTGAGTCTTTCTTTCCTATTGTTGCTACTTGGGGAAGTCCTTTATTTCATCATTTCATTCATTCATTTGTTCATTCATTCATTCACTCATCTACTCATTTTTGCATTCATGGAAATTAAATTCAGGGCTGGGATGATGACTATATCCTGGGTCTTTCTTTTATTTTGAAGGATAATCTCACTAAATTGCTGAGTTGCCCTTGTTGGGCTCAAACTTGTGGTCTGCTTGCCTCACCCTCTAAAAGTGCTCTGGTTACACACATGCACCACCATGACTGGTCCTCAGAGGTCTTTTTTATAACCTTTCACCAATTCTGAAGAATATTTACTATAATAGGAATGAATCATAATTTCTGATTTATTTGCCACTAGACTGGTCATTTTTAATCTCTGTAGTGAATAGGGTCTTGCTTTAGTTGTGTCCTCCCAGGAAAAGATCCCAAGTCAAAGTGTCAGTTATAGTCTCATTACTTGTACAAAATTATCAACACTCAGACATAAAAGGAGGATTTATTTTGGCTCACAGTTTGTAGAAGTCCAGTCAATACCTGGCTGGCCCCAAGGCAGGGCAACATAGCAGAGGGACATGGCAGGAAAGGCCTGGTCAAGGCATGGTGGTCAGGAATCAGAGAGAGATCAAGAGAGGCAAGAGGGACACATTCCTTTCACAGCCTCACCCCCAGTGACCACCTCCTCTCAACAGCACATTTATTGATGAACCTTTCAGTGGACTAATCCACAATGATGAGAACCACACCCCCACAACCTGCTCACCTGCTCCAGCCCCCTCCTATACACACATGGGGCTTTAAGGGACATCTAGCTATGAACCACAACACAAAGCTTCCAGTGGGAAGTTGTCCCATGACACATGGAGAAGGTGAGATAAGATAGGGGCAAGGAAGAGAAAGAAAGCAATAAAAGAAGTGCAACAGTCTCCATATGGGCAACATGAGCTCCACTGGGGAACTCTCAGACTTGCTATAGAACTGAGGCCTTGATTTCCATACCAGATGAGTAGAGGGAAGTAGTGTTCTCTGACTCCCTCCATTAGTGATTAGTGGCAGCTAGAGGGAAGGATTGTTCCCATGCATAACAGATAGGAAGCATCTTGAGGATAGATTATATTTAATTATTCTATTGGTACCTTTTTTGGTCCCACACTGGTCCCTAAGAAATAGTCATTATTTGTATGTATAGACATATATAAATTAAAAAGGTGTAAAAAATGGTATGCTCAAATTATTTGGGCATAGAAGATTGAAGCAAGTTGTCAACTGAGAGGATGATCAGAGTTTTCTAAAACACAAATGACTGAGATAGGTTTTAAATTATTCTCAAAAACATACAGATTTCAGAACTGAGAAGTGGTTTGCCTTTCCATTGAAAAAATTTAAGATGCCCAGGAGAAGAAGACAGGGTTAGCATCTCAGTAAAAAAATAATTGGGGAGAAAACACAGCAAAAACACATTGAATATCAGTTCTCCATCTTAAATTTTGGGGAGAGAGTTCCCAAGAGTTGATTTGAGGGGGATTTGGGAGGAGGGTAAAGATAAAGACATCCACACAATGGATTGCACAGACTTGGGAGGGCTCACAACAAAAGTTGAAGTGCACAGAAAGACAGTTTTGAGGGTCCTCTGTTCCTTTGTGGAAACCAAGAAGATTGGGTACTTCTGAGAGTGGCCAAATGGGACACTACACTTCTTCCTTAAACCTTTATACCTGAGGTGGGTTAGTACAGTGGTTTTTAAGCTTTAGAGTGTGTAAGAATTTGCTGAGAGTTAACTTTAAGATTGCTCAGTTCCGCTCCAGAGATTTCCACTCACAAGGTTAAAGGTAAAGCCTGAAAGTCTGCATTGCTAACAAGTTGCTGGATGATACATTTTGAGAACTCCAGGTTAGTAGATCAGAAGCCCAGCATCAACACAATCATAGGATTCAAGGAGCTAAAAGGAGCATAAACACCCTGGAACTACCTGGCTGGAGGTGGCCTAGATTGAGCCACTGGCTTTTTTATTTACTATAGGTTAATATCTCTATTTTGAAATTCTGACATACAAAAGTTTCAAAATACAAGTTTCTGAGTACCTACATGACAAATTCCATAGCATAGAACATTATTTCATACTAATATATATATATATATATATATATATATATATATATGAAAACAACCTTCATGCTGTATGTATAAGTTGTGTATGAATCAAATGCATTTCCTATTTGGATTTGGATTCTCTACCCAAGATATCTCATTATGCATATGCAAATGTTCCAAATACCAAGTGTTCAAAACTCAGAACAATCTTGGTTTCAGTCATTTCTGAGGAGGGACGCTCAAGTTGGGCTACTCAGATGCCTCTAGGGAGATAATGTGTGACACAATGTGTTTACCAACATGCCCTAGTAGCACTCTATAGATCAGCTGAATCTGAATTCACCAAGACTCATCTTAAAAGTGCATGTTGTTGGGCACACCTAGCCCCTACTTACTGAATCAGGACATGTAAGGTCATTCTGCTATTTGGCCAGGTTCCCAAACCTGGGAACCCTTAGTATGGTAGCCTTCTTTTTAAAGTCAAGTTTCAGCACATAATTTATTCTTCTCTGATGACTCAGACTCATCTTAATGACACCAATTACCATACAGGAGTTTCACTGCTGCGTCTTGTTGCAGTCTCTCACATCTGCAGCTTTGTCCTTCATCCTCTGGCATCCTGGCCCCCTCTTCTAATTTCCATAGACTAATGTGCTGTGCTATGATCAATCACATTGCTGGCATTGTCAAGACTGGGGGTAAAGCTGAGCCAGGAAATTCTGCCCGGTGCCGGAGAGGAGCCCGTGGAGCCCACTAGCCAAGGCAAAGGGCTGTGTTTTTCTGCCATGTAGCTGTGCTGCTGGACAGGCGGTGCTTTCTGCAGCCCTGCTCCTGGAATCTAGGGCGCAATGGTATTGACTTCATGCTCAAGCCTGGCAGAATCAGCGCAGGTATAAATGCACATCCAGTTCAGCTCAGCAGCTCTCCACACTCTCCCAGATCTGATGCAAAATTAGTCAGGTCTCTCCTTAGGCATGCAGGATACAGTCAACATTTTAATCACAAGTACAAATAACATTGTCACAAATTTATTTTCACCTTCTTATTCCTGGTTCACATTAAAGATGTATTAAATTTAAAGATCATTTTTAATATTAATATAACACAACCCGTTAATATTAAAGTCTAATGATGGCAGCTTATTTGTTTTTCATTTTCAGATGGATTTCTAGATACTGAGGCTCATTTCAGGGAGAAAGCTTAATTTTTTCAAATGCTTTAAGTTCAAGGCTGGGAGATCCTGCCTTTGCTCGGGCTTCTTCCACAAAGCACCTCCATTTACCTCAGCTACAGCAAGCAGAGTGAAGGGAGGCTCCAAGAGGGTACATTTTAAACTCTTTCTCGTGGTTTCACACAATATTCAAATTAAAAAAAAATTCTTCCCGAAACTCTAAAATCTGTAACAATATTTACTTTACATATGTTCTTTGTTCCCACAGTAAAATTATATTCTTGGTAATTTTACAAGAGCAACTGCAGACCCCACCAAGCAATGATGACAGCTTTTTGTTTTTTGCAATGCGCTGCTAATTATTACTCTCTGAAGAAATGGCTCAGAAGTAGACCTAGTTTCCTAGGGTGGGGGAGAGGAGAAATGGATTATGGAAATCATGTATTGGCCCTCTGGGGACCCCACCCCTTTATGAAAACTCTTGCCAATCAATCCACAGAACGGAGTCTGATTCAATTCTGGGGCAAACATTTGCCTGCTGTTGAAGCTGAAGGAGAGAAAGATGCTTCGTGTTCCAGTGCCAAAAAGGGAGGTGGAAGAAAATAGGGAGTTACATCTAGCGGGCAAATAAAGAAATATGTACATGTATATTTATGCATTCTGTATTTTGGCTCTAATTGCTTGAAAGATTATTTATTTTTCTTTTTATCCTTTCATTTTTAAAAAATACCTTCTAGCTTCTTAACATGTTTTTCAAAGTAGAAGCTGGAAGGCATAATAAAAAGCAAGCAGGGATATGCTTTTTGAATAGAGTGAAATAATTAATGTAAGAATGCTTCCGTTTGGGCATTTTTTTATGAAGTGAAATATATTATTTTTGCTTTTAAAATGGAGGTAATTTGTTACACAAAAGTGGTGTTTTCTTTAATCTGAAAATAATACTAATTATAACACTATTTGGGAGCTGGAGTTTTGAAGCCTAAAATTCCTTTTGTAGTTTGAAATTACTTAGCTGCCATAACTAAACTGGCTCTGTTCCTTCGATTTTGTCATTTCGTTTGGTATTGTCCTGTTCCTTTTCCTCTGGCCACTCTCCTTCCTACGCTTTCTATGAAATGCCTCCTAGCTCCCCAGGCTTTGGGCTACTGGTATTTATTCTCCTTAATTTAATTTATTCCCTTTACAGTGAGGTGCTGCACTTTAAGCTAGCCACAAAATTGTACTGCTTAGCAAGGGGAGGGCTACAGTAGTAGAACAAATGACGTACTCTTTGTGGAACTTCTGGCCAGAGAGCAGTTGGCTGGGGAAACAAGAAGAAGGAAAAGGAATTCTTTAGTACCTCCTGATGAGGCCTCTCCCTATGTCCCAGGGACAAAGGATTAACTGTCTGCATAGGTATCTGGGAGTATAATCATTGTTTCTATTTTGTTGATAAATTGCTTTATGACCTTTATTTCAGAATCCCAGGAAGGCAGGGGACCTGGAATCAATCCAATCAATGAATCAATCAATCAATCAATCAATCAATCAATCAATGTTAGCAAAACACCCCTCCCACCACACACATTGTTTCCATGTAGACTTGAGCTGTCCTTTGAGAGGGACAGTGAAGCTCTCTGCTGGACCCAGATTTCTACTCTGTGCAAATAAGAAAAGCTTCTGACTTTCAGTTCTCACCTTTAAGCGGGGTCATTTTGAGGCTCAAATAAAAAGGACACACATGGATGCACCTGCAAAGGTTCACAAAGTCTAAAGCCATTTGAAGACAAAACCACTGCCTCGGACCAAAGCCCCTCCACAAAGTATGTAGTCTTGTTTCCTGTTCTAAGAAGACCTACCTAGTTCAAGCATCTGGCTTCTTCTCTTCCCTTTTTCCTAAGCTCCTCCTCGGCCACAATGCTTCTTGATTTTCTGGCAACATTGCAAGTACATTCTGCCACAGGATCTTTGCCTTTGCTAGTGTTACTTTGTAGAATGTTCTTTCCCTGGAATGTTTATATTATCCTTTGGATGCTGGCCTAGTGCCTGCTTCTTCAGCTGAACCTTCTCTGATTATTCCAATGTAAAGTGAAAGCACCTCTTCTAACCTCTGTCACATTCAGATATTTCGCCTTTTGAATTTTATTTCTCTACTAAATTTCATTGTTGGGTATGTGTTTACTTATCATCTTAGTGTGTCCCTCTGCTGTGTGTAAAGTACATGAAAATTCCTATATTTTTGAGTTCTGAAAACACTTCCTGGCATTTTGTAAACAACTTTACATACTGACTACTGAATTGTGTAACTTGACTTCCTTCATAAAGTCAAGGAATTATTAACAATTATTATGTCTTTATCTTTGTTGTTCTATTCCACTTGAATATGAAGGAAAACACTTTTTTCTGGGGCAGGCTTTCCTACCACCACTGATAGTTTGGGCTGATAGTTGTTTGTGGGAATTTGCCTTGTACATGGTATGATGTTGAACCTGTAGTATGTTCAACTTTCCTGGCCTCTTTTCAGTAGATAATCACAGCATCTTTCCATTTGATTCAATCAAAAGTATTTCCAGGCATTGCCTAGAGTCAAAATGAGCCTTGAATGGGGATCAGTGGATTAGAATAAGATTAGAATAAGCCATGTTAGGCTTTCTGGTGTCCCAATTCCTGCACTCATCTTTGCACTGCATGGTCAGTACAAGAGCCTGATATGGGAAACACATCTGAGAAGTGTAAATATTGCTCCTTAGAGCAAAGGAGCTTGATCTATTGGAACAGAGGCCTACGGTTTCAGAAGTAACTCTCCTCTTAGATATCATCAGAGCAAAGAAAGTATGAATTTTTCTGTGGATGTGATTTAACCTGTATGGGTGGAGGCACTGCAGTGGGGCTCCAGTAGAAGAAGTGTTAAGAGTGACCAACCACAACTGAATCTATTTGCTCATGTCCAGTTAGCTTAAAAAGAAAGATGCTCACTGATTGAGCCTTCTGAGAAGACTCACAGAAATGCTCTGTGCAGACAGTGTCAGCATTACATCCTGCCACGTCCAGACACTGCCTATTCTCAGTCCCCACAATGGATCACCATCATAGGAAAACTCCAGCATCCTTTTCTTCTCCTTCCATGCCATGCTCCAATTCTTGAGCAGTCATAATTGGAGGTAAGCTGGGTTAATAGGAGAGCATTTCAACACAGGCAAAGAAAAAGGTGGACCTCAACTCCCTCCCCACCTATGCCATTCTGTAGCAGAAGCAATTTGAAGAGGCAGTAACTTTGATTTTAAATCTCTGATGTTACTATTACTTGAGAATAGGAAGTAAATTATGACACTGCAACTGATTATATGGCCTAACATTCAACATAAAAAGCTTAAAACTATTTACTACCTAAGCATTCACATAGGGAAGCATGTGCCAATTAATTAAATGTAAGGGAGGAGTAAGATACAAAAATGAAATTGTATATGAATTGTATTTGTATGATCTTATTCCTCTCTAGGTTCATTTCTAGGTTCCCAGTGTTTAGCCCATATTAAACAATAAGTATTTACATAATTACATACTTTGCAAATAATTTATCCAAATTTAGTCATATGGATGAGCATTACCTTCCCAATGGCCACTGGAGAGATAATTTTTCTGTGACTGTTCAAGTCATCCATAGCTAGAATGATCTGCAGGTTGAAAATTCTTTTAAATTCTCACTGATCACTTTCCTCTGGTTTGATTAGATTATAAGCTTTTCAACTCAAGCCCAGGGCAGAACACTTCACTTTTTTCCTTCTGTAAGGCTGGTTATCCCTCTATCAATCACTTCCAATTGGCAACTCTGACACGGTGCAGCAATTTACACCGTTAAACTCAGCTTTGGTTTCCACCATGGCTTGTAAGGCAAAACACTGTAATTATTAGGTCCTGCTCTAAACTGGCAGGATGTGACAGAGAATCTACGATCCAGGATAAGGCCAGTGTCAACTAACTGTGACATTCCATCAAATATAGCATCCTTAATGTCATGGAGAGTTACTTTCTGCATGGGTGATAAAGTATGGGCACGCTGGCAGGCTCCTGTTTAACTGTACTCATTGGCCTTGGTATGCTCATGCCAATTCATTGTTTTATAACGGATTGGCTCACATTGAAAATGAGGATTCAATTTGAGATTTTATTGTTAACCTTTAAGGTCCTTGGAGGCATTGTTGGCTCATTGGCCGACAGGAGCTAACTGCAGTTTATGCTCCCATTTGTAGGTATCTATCAACCATGATTTTACATTGACACATCCACATCAGTCTCTTGCTCCTTTCCAGAAATGCTTAACATAAAAATTACTTATTTTGTGATTTGAATAAAATTTGGACACTGCTATCCCATACTTGCTGTACTTTCTAGTGGAATTCATTTTTTTGGATATCAACCTATTTGACTTTCTTTTTTATGTTCCCTGACATTTTTCCCATTTCTTTTTGTGACTTGAATCTGAACAGAAGCAGAGCAAGGTCTTATGAAGGGTGGCTTAGAGTACCACTCCCAAGCCAGTCATGGAGATAGCTGCCAAATTCCTTTTCACCATTAAAATCTATCAGTACTGAGGTCCTCTGACTTTGTTAAAATAAATGGTTTCTGCAGGTTTGAAATGAATCTCACAAGAGGGGCATAAAAAAATAGGATATACTTGATTTGAAGGAACATCATGAGCTATTGAACATTGGACATGAGCAGTCTGTACCTAGAATTGAAGCATTTATTTTAGACTAGAATTGTTTGCAATTTAATAGGCAACAATGGCACCAAGGCACCTCAGGAATGATGACAACTATTCCAAGCATATTCAGAAACTCTGTAAATCGGATGACACATGCAAAGCACTCTCAGCTTTTTGATGAAATGTATTCTTTTTCTTTTGAAAGTACTATAATGGGTACATAAGGTTCATTGGATTATTTAATTTCGTTTTATTTATACTCTTTTTAAGGGAAGTGAATGGACAAGGAATGAGTACATTTTCCTATAAATGAGTGAACTCATAAATAATGGTCTCAGTTATATAAAAACCTCTTCTAGTTAAGAGACTTTTTCTAGATAAATGCAAATATTTCCAGTTTTTCATGTGTACAGGCCAGATTTCTTAAGGGATGGGCTGTTATCCAGGATAGCATCACCTGATGCAAAGAGGCTTATTGTATTCCATATTGGCAAAAAGCTTACTAAAGCAAAGATAAAAGAATAATGGCATGTAGCCAATTTTACTGTCAATTTCCTAGCTTATTTCTGTTCCTTCCTTGGACACCAACCATTTCCCTCCCTTTCACTTATGTAAAGAACAAAGAAACTTGCTTCTATTAGGATTTTAAGATTTTTTTTTAGTATTGTTTGCCATAGTAGGCAGTATCAGTGACCTCAGAATCCTACTAGGCACAAATGCCAGCATGTCACTTTTTTCTAGAAAGCTAAATGCCACTGTGGGACAGTGAAGAGATTTACACGTATGAAGTGGGAGAAACATCATAACAATACACGAGTTTTGTATCATTACTTTTGACAAGTCTTTCTTAACAATTAGACTCCTAATAAGTGGGAAAACAGTCATGTTTGTTGCTCGGCACAGAGCACACAGAATAAATCACTTTGGGGAGCACGACCAGTATGAGTTCTCGATCACTTCACAGCGGTCCAGACATTTACTTGGCTATTGATGTCATGGGATGTGGCACGTAGCTTTCGCTTTTCTTTGGCTCCTGTCTTCATATGACTCCGTTTACTCTAGGAGGTGGGTTTCTTAGCTTTTGCTTCTGCTCAGTGAAAGCAAGACACCCTGGTTGTGCACTCCTTTCCTGGTTTTCTCCCTGTGTTACCCTGACTTAGCAGCATGCTTTTTGGAAGATGAGTGCTTCTTTCAAAGTGCTGGACTTCACAGAATTCTCATCTTCTGTATTTTGATGTCCTCTATTTTTCAGGCTTATGGTTGTTATTCACTCAGACCCAGTGTTGGTATTTGCAGAATTGAGAATTCTCTTTTTACACAAACTTTCTTAACTTACCCTATTTTGACTATTTCTTCTGCTTGTTATTTCTTTGTTGATAAATCAGGTGGCATTATTTGGAACAGTAGAAAATCAAGGGGCTGGAGAGATAGCTCAGTAGAATAAGCACATGCTAGGGAAGCACAGGCACCTGAATTCAATCCCCAGTTCAAAAAAAAATCAAAAGCACTGTGTTTGGAAATAAGTCTAATTCAAGGGTAGATGAAGAGTGATTCAGGAGGTCCAAATACAACTTAATCATTAGACTGAAGAAAAAAATTTTGCGAAATAGTGATAATTACCTTCAAATACTCAAGTAGCATGTATATGGAGAATAATTAAATTAATTTGCTCTTTGTAAAGTGCAGTATTTATAGCATATCATTAGAAGTAAGGGTATAGGCTGATCTGCTGTTGGAAAGCACTGTCATCGTTTGATAAGGTACTGGTCTGCCTCATTGTGAAATGAACATTTTACTATACACTTACAGTCATGATAGGAGGAACACCTCCTGAAATGGAAAGTAATAAATTCCTGCCTTGGCAGAGATTCTGAGCTGCCTGTCTTTGAGATTTCTCCCAACCCTATGATTCAATATTGCTATCATCTCAATGAAAAGAAACAAGAAATAAAAACAAACAAATAAAATCCGCAGGACAATTTCTGGCCCAGTTTGAGGCCAAATGGAAAGAAGCAGAGATCACAAATTATATTGAAAGGTAAAAACATTTGTAGTCCTCTTCAAAAGTTGTTTGACACTATTAAAAGCAATTTATTGAGTGGGTTGGTTTAAATCTAGATGTCCTGTAAGAACCTCCTGTACTCGTAGGGGGAGCTTTGTGGAAGTGAATGAGCCCTGGAGCTCACAGCTGGTTTCTCTTAGGAGAGGGTCTAATGGGAGAAGGTGCATCTCTGGGGTGGGGTTAGAAACATTTATCCACTTCCTGGTTCAACCCTGTGGTGTTTCGGCCTCTCTACTATCAGGGCCTGAGCAGAGCCAAGTGAGTTCTTCTCTGGCTCAGGCTCTCCACAATGTGGTTCCTCCTTGGAATTAGCCAACTATGGATGGTAACCATGGACAAATCTTTCTTCCTTTAATCTGTAGGAGGTGGTTATAGTGTCACTGCAATGAAGAAAGTTACTAAAGCACTGAGTTATCTACAATAGACTTCTTAGATCCTCTCTTCCATCTCAGTGGTTTCTTCCTTCTTTCAAACCTGTTCTCATTAATACAATAAACCCTCAATGCCAATATCTTAAAGATTACATAATCACAAAGTGGGGGTGGATCATTGCTTGGGAAAAAGTATTTTGATGATCTGAGATTCTCTGTCTGATCTCATCTCTTTCCTTCAGTATCCACCCAGCTGCAATGTCTGCTAAGCTGCCATCTTCCTACTGCCTGACCTCAGTTTGATTCTATATGGTTTTCTTTCTCTACTGAGAGATAATTTCTTGTAACTTCTAAATTTTTCTCTCCACTAATACTCTTATTTAAACAATGAGGATGGAAACAGTGGCAGAAAGTGCTGTTTTGGAAATATTTAGGTTGAGAGGAAGATGGCAGTAGTACTGATTGGAGGACAAGTGAAGTTTGAATCCTTAGTAATTTCCCATCACATCATCACCTGAATCAAATGAACAACTAGTGTAAATAGAGTGCTCTTAATATGTTATGCTGGGGCCAAAGAGAATAAGCCCTTGCCTGGCAAGCACAATGGCCTGAGTTCAATCCCTGGTTCTAGGAAAAAAAAGTTATGATCATGAAAGAAAAATTTTAGGCATAATTTTGAACACAAAAAACTATTGATAAACTTGGAATTTGAGGCTGATAATTAGAAAGATTTAGTTTGAATAACTTTTGGTTGAGTTGCTAGGGTAAGTTTTATACATTTAAATATCTTTCTATTATAGTCCACCATGTTACTTGCTGCCCATCATTATAACTTTGAGAAAATTACCAGTGTTCTCCTGTCTTAATTTCCCCATCAAAATAATGGTGATAGTAATAGTAGCTGCTGTAGTCAGGGTCTGCAAGGAAACAAACTTAATACAAAACACATAGTTTATGGGATAATTTTCATAATACTCACACAAAAAGTCAAATTCAGAAGAGTGAAAGAGATTAGTGAATGTACAAGACACTCAAGGAAAATGCAGCTGAAAGCTTGGATTCTGCAGCCATGTCCTATAAAAATCCAGCTGGAGGCTTGGAGAGCCCATGGAAGTGTCTCATGCAAGTCTATTATCAAGGACCTGTGCTGGGAAGGCCCAAAGGTCAGGAGTGAGACCTAGAAAGTCTGCACCAGTGGGGTGAAAGATCTGTGCCAACAAGCTGAGAGATCCTCACTGGAGCCAGGAAGCATCACACAAGGTAAAGACCAGAGCTCCCCCAGAAAGAACCACAGCTATCCTCAGCAGCAGTGAGGACCCAAGGTTCTCTGAGGATGAGAACAGCTGAGTTCATATCAGGCAAGTCAGCATGACAAGCTTCTCCAGGAGAACCACTAGCATACCACCTTCCCTTCTAGTTCTCCTTTTATGCCATTGGAAACAAACCTCAGATGGGATTCCACACCCAGAACCACACTGATTCAGTTCAGCTGGATGTTACAAGGTACTGTATAGTTAGTCCACCACCTTATCTAGTTTGGATATTGTAAGGGCCCATCAATGGTGGCCATTATTATTGATAGTACAATTATAATTTTATTATAGCATATGTTCTAAAGTTATAAAATCTATATGCCATGCATTTTACATTTCAGTTGAAATTTTAAGAAAAACAAATATTAAAGTTTGTATTATTTTTATGGTGAAGGCTGGCTAAGTGGACACCCAGCCAATTTCTTCTTCCTAAGTTAATTTTCCAGTCACTTCTACATTTGTCTGTGGCTTACATCTAAGATATATCCAACAGAATTGGGTAGAAAATAATATATAACACATGCTGGACTGTCCATAGATATGCTCTCACACCCAGCTCCCTATGACAGTTATCCTCTCACAATATACAAGGCTGTGATGCCGACCTTAGAAGCCACATCATGAAGATGACAGAAGCATGAAGTCACTGCTTGGGAAAAAGTGTCCTGTCAGTGTGAGACAGTCCAGACTTCAGATGAAAATGAAATGGACTTCTATCATATGCAAGCTCATTTACTTTCTAGTTTATTTGCTATGACAACTAGAGTTCCCTAGCTAATTCTGTAACATACTGGTGATATTGATTATTCTTTCTGATACAATCACCTTGTAAAACCCCTCACCAAAACAACCTCATCTTTTGGAATTATTAAAATAAAATTCTTCCAGGCACAAATCTTCTTTGGAATGAGAATTGGCATTATTGAATCAGGTCGTTTGTATTCCCATTGTTTTATTTTTCCTGTGCCTTAAATGCTTCTCAATTTTTTTCAATGTTTTCTATCATTTATTTTAAAGTATTTTAACTCTTAAACATAGGCATATCAGTATTTGACTTCTACCAAATCTGCAGGTAATCATTTTATATTTCTTTTTTTTTTTTTTCTTCTTTTCTTTTCTTAAAATTTTATTGAGAAACATATAGTAATGAGACAGTTGCAAAACAGGA
>NDGM011252317.1:0-12476 GCA_002564305.1 Octomys mimax | reverse complement strand
TTAGGTAAGCACAGGGGCCAGGGTTCGATCCCTGGCTCCACATGCCGCAATGGCCCCACCCCCGGGCGCGCTCAGCTGGTGGTGGAGCCCGGGTGTGGTAGCGCACCTGTAATCCCAAAACCTGGGGGGGCAAAAATCAGGAGGATCACTATGGGTCTGGGCTGTGTAGTGAGACCCTGAACAAAAAAAACCAAAAAAACCTAAAATGCATTTCTTATACGCAACACATAATTGGGCCTTAGTTTCTAATCCAATGGATAGTCTGTTTGTTATTGTATCTGTGTGTCTGTTTAGAGGTTACTTAGGCTTATTATCCATCTTTAATTTATCACAATTGGCCATTAAGTGATATGTCATTCTGTGCATAATATACAAATCTTAGCTAGCGTAGTTCTAGTCTCCTCATTCAGTCTTTGTGATATTGCTGTCACAAATTTAATGACTTCGTTGTTGTCTTTGACTGACACTATCTGTCTTCAGTATAAGTACCACGTGCTAACCTACTGTGCCACTGGAGCGCCAACACTCTCTGTTTTCAAAAGGTTCAAAAATTTATTTTATATTTACCCTTGTATTTACCATTTAAAAATAATTTTATAATAGTTGACTGAAATTGTGTGTATCTTCATAACTTGGGATCTCTAGGAGGATGGAATCATTTTTCAGTTTCATATTTTTATCAGCTGATATAGGCCCTGAACAAATACTTGAAAATTCTGCAGCCCAACCAGTGTCACAAGTCATATTTCTTTATCATGACTAAAAAAGTGCCATAAACCTCACATAACATCAATCTTTTCCAATTCTTAAAATTTTCTCTCTCTTTTATGAAGAAATTATTATTATTTTTTTCTTTATGGATAACTTGAAGGTGTTAGTTCTTTAAAAATGTTTGTGATGTGCCAATTCAGTAAATCTGGGGGTATCTAGGATAACTTCCTTTCGGTTATCAGTTGGTCCCCAGTTGCTTTCTGGTTCTGAGTTACTTTTCTGAACATCCTACTCCAGCTCAACAACAGTTCAGAGAATGTCTTGCTATAGGACATTGATTCCTCCTAGCATAGCGCTTGATTGAATGTACCGTGAGCTGTGGCAGACACTCTCCCACTCGCTTCCCCTCTTTGTCACCTAGGAGACATTTCTGTAGAGCTCTCCATGGGTGAGGGTGGGCAGCTGGGTTGCTCGGAAGCCTGGCTTCTCTAGCCGGGCGGTCCAGAGTTGCATGCTGCCTGTCATTCACTTGCCTGGTCAGAGCCAAATAGATACTAGCACTTGTCAACATTACCTACAATAAGAAAGTGAGCATGTAATTCTGTGGGTGGCTACATTTCTTTACCATATCATTGTCTTTTTCCTAGTAAGTAATGTTCATTCTTAAATATTCAATATATGTTTGAACAAATGATAAATTATTCTTTTATTTTTTTTTAAGATAACTGGGATCAAACTCAGGACCTTGAGCTTGCCAGGAAGGCTGTTGAGCTCTCTCCCCAGTCTCTGTCAAATGATAAATTAGTAAAAAATTTAAATTTAGTAAGATACAGTATTGAATATAGTTTTTAAAAAGCATATTGTTTCAACGAAAGAGAGCCCTCCAGCTAAATTAATTTCACACTTTGCTTTACTACAGTGCATAATTAAATATTTTGATTTCCTAACATAACTGTTTCATTCTTTGTTTTATTTTCATATAATATATTAATTTTATTAAGCACTGGTCATGAATTTAAAGCTTGTAAGCATGTATATGTTGGTGACATACAACTTTATTGTGTCATTAATATTTATGTCAAGTAACAACACATATGTCATCTAATATAAAATATGACTATGAGCATCACTGTCCTTAGCAAATAATAAATAACTTGAGCCCCATAGTGAACATGGAGCTGCATACTTACGGGGAATTTTGGCTGTAGCATGGTAACATTCATGTATGTTCAGGAACACTGAGAGACTCCATGCTTTGTCGTGTATTAAATATCTGCTAAGCTCCGCACCCTACCCAGGCGTTGCTCATGTAGCTGCACCCTAAGATGGAAGCGCTGCCAGCAAGACCTTGTTATTTCTTGGGGCCGGCAGAGGCTCCTTCACTGCCTTCCTGCTAGGGGCAGATGTGTTTCTGTTCCTCAAATTAAGTCAGAGATCCTTTAAGCACAGTCGTGCCTTGCTTCTTGAGAACCAAATACCTAGTCCCTTTCTCCAATAATTCTACCTGCTTTTGTTTCTGTGTTTTTAGAGGTAACTGATTGTGTACACTTTCAGTGTGAGAAGGGACACACACATAAGATGTTACACTTAATGCTGACACCTTCAGAAATGGTTGTGGGGTTCTTGTATCGCGGCCCTGCATTCAGCTGCCTTCATTAGCTTGCATCTTGTCGGTTTACAAATCTCAGAGAAAAAAAAGCATTAGAAGCCAAAATGCAGGACCAGGCAAGTGCTTGCCAGATCCATCTACCCACTGTCTTGAAATGTGCATTTATTTATGCATTGTCTGTGGCCGCTGACAGTTGTGTTAGCAGTTACAATAGAGATAATGTTGCCAGCAAAGCCTAGAGTGCTTACTATGTGGCCTTTCAAGAAATTTGCTGACTTCTAGCCCAGAAGAATACCCTGGGCCTAACTGGGGAGATGAGAAGTTTGTTCATTGTTGTGTTGGAGTGCTAAATGTACTGCAAGGTGTTGGCTCCAATGCAGACTCCTTAGCACCCTGCACCCTGTCTTGGCCAACCTCTACTCTGGGATATCTTAAATCCCAGGCCTTCCACCCCTTCTTGTAAGGCTCAGTCCCTTGTGTCCTGTAAGGCAAGGTCTAGGAGGCTTTCACTCTCTTAAATGTGAGCTCCCCAGCCACTGTTTTGGGGCAGTGTCTCCGTCAGCTGTTGGATCAATGATGTCTTCATCTCTACCTGTCTCAATTAGTTCTGACAAGTCAGCTTATTTTCTTGTTCTCTATAAAGAAAGAGTTTGTTTCTTCTAAAATCACAAACATTTCTCTAAAAAATGTAATTATTTTGATAACTCATTATTAACTGAGTCTATTTCAAACCAGAAATGCCATGATTAGCTCTTCTAAAAAATGCCTTTAAGTTTCCTTTTGTATTTCTAACTCATAAAACTTCCCTTCATCTCTTATAACTGCAACTCTCAAGTATGGGTGCAAGAGTTTCCAGAGCTGAGGCTATTTATTGGTTGCAGTATAGATTTATTCTGATAAGTTTATTTAAAATTTCATTTTTTATTTTAAAGAGAATAGGGCCAGGGAGATAGCTCAGTGGCATAAGTTCCTGCCTGACAAGTGCAAAGTCCTGACTTTGATCCCCAGTACCAAAAATAAAGATAAAAGGCCAGTGAAATAGCTCTGTTGACTAAGTGCCTGCTTAGGCAAGTGGGGGACCAGGGTTCGCTCCTGGGCACCACATGCTGTACCTGCCCCACCCCTGGGCACATTGAGCCGACCACCAAGTCTGGGCGTGGTGGTGCATGCCTGTAATCCCAGAGCTGGGGAGGCTGCAAACAGGATCACTATGAGTCCGAGCTGCATGTGAGACCCTGTACCAAACATATAAAAATTAAAAAATAAAGATAATAAAAATGAGAAATACAGCAATGAAAATGATACAGAATTTCAAAACAAGATGATAGGAAATTAACAATAGTGGTTGTACTGCATACTGTTATCTTCAAAGTACTTATTCAGATTATAAAATATAGGTGTATCTTCAAAGTACTTATTCAGATTATCAAAAAGCATTAATTGGGATGGGGGAAAAGGTGAAAGAAAGAAAAAGGAAAGGAAAAGAAATCTACATATATTATATATTATGTTATATAGTATACATATAATTATATTTATTAATACATATATTACACAAAATACTTATGGTAATTGTGCTACTAATTCCTATTGGTTTATTGAAAGGAATAGTTAATGCTTTCGTAAAACTTCCTGACACAGACCCCAGGTGGGCATTTATCAGCTCACAGCGCATGTTCCTTTCCCAGAATCACTCTTCATTTGTATCCGATCAGGAGCAGAGCACCCTGCCCTAACCTTTTGTTCCCTGAACTAATGATATGTGGATAGAGTCTTGCTGCCCCTGGAAGATGAAGAAGTCCTAGAGATCTAGAGTGCTGACTGTGTGTCTGATGTTTAAGCCTCACAAAAGCAGAAATCGCACACACACACACACTTCTTTCAAAGGCATAAAATTGCTTATTCGTTTAGATTTTCTCTCTTCAAGGAGTGCTGATTATTTGATTTAATCAAATTTATTTTATTTATTTTTTTTTTTAGCTTCTTGAGGAAGAGACAAGCCACAGGGTGAGTGGTGCACAGTGAAATCATTCTGGGTGCAGAGAGTTGCCCGCCTCCCCAAATAAGAGCTATCTTCAGCGCAGGGTTTTATTCTGGTGTACAGTGTGGAAGGAAGACTTTATTAGCAGTAGTAGTTGCTGTCATATGCCCCAGTCCTACCGTTGTGTTAAGCACAGGGAAGTTGAGCTATGAATTTCTTTTCTATTGTTCATTATCTACAAAATAAGCAGTAACATTATAAGCACTCAATGGAATTGACTTGCATATGTTTGAAACCTTCAATGAAGAAATAGTCAGTGAAGCAAAGACATGTCTTATACCATATGATTTCAAGAGCATCTCAGTGTCTTGAAACTCCTGCATGGCCAACTGCCTTCTTGGCATCCTCTGTACTTTTCAATACTCTGTATACTTTGCATTCTATGATCTACCTTGAGCATTGCCGAATACAGATGCGATAGAGACATATGGTGATACTTAAGTTTAATGTCATGCAAGATTCTAATAGTGATAAAAGGGTAAAGTTATGATCCACTAAACCTTCGATGCAGTGAAGGTCAGAATACTGTCTGTTTCACTCGGGGGCTGGAGCTATCTTGCATTCTCATTCTGGTCCAGACTAATATTACATGAGCAAAGCATAAAAGCTTCAAACGAAATATATGTTGTTTCAATAAAAAGTCACTGATTTATATTTTCTTCAAGCTCAGTATGTAATCATGAAATATTAACTGTTAAATAATAAATTTAGGAAGCAAAAACCTCTCTTTATTAATCCTATAGAATGTCAGAGAACATACCTAAATTAAGTATGGGGAAATAAAAGTGAAAATTCAAAAATAAATTAATGAGGCAACTCACTCAGACCCCTTCTGTCCCTCTCTCAGATAGCTTTTTGTGATTAAATTATTAATTTAATAATTAATTTAATTAATTAATGGGTCACAAAAAGGTCAATAATCTTCTACTCTCTTAAAAACTTGGGAAATTAATTGTCAAGAATCTTGACATTATGGCTGTCTTATCCTACTGGTAAGAATAAGATGTTTATTTAGTGTTCATTTGTCCTGGAGTTAGCTATGTTGTATCCGTATGGATTGGGGGCTGGACAGGCACTGTCCCACTGAGCTACATCCCTGGCTCATTGTAACTGCATAGATTGAGACAGGATCAAAAAAGCAAGAAGGGAGCTCTCCAGGTGTCTGATTTTACTTGGCCCGAGTCATTCTACCTAGTCCCATCTCTAGACGCTACCAGTGTATTGTTCTATGCTGTGAGTTCAATGGAAGTAAAGGCAGAATATTGAGGAGGAAAGTATTTTATTAAAATAAAATTTCCTCAGCAATCTGATGGATGGAAGGACTAGATTATTTTCTAAAGAAATGGGTAAGAACTAGGGTATAAATTCTTTATGAATAAATTCATGGTGATTCAAATGAATGAGTGAAATTATTCACTTTAATTTACACTCAATGTGAGGGTGCTTGGATGTCAGGTCACTGGTGTCTTGATAATTATAATATGGTTGTCTATAATTAAACACAGTCATTAAGTGTAGAGGTCTGAATGTATATGCATATGTCAGCTTCAGAAACGGTCATCCCAGTTACACTCTTTCTTTCTTAGTTGGTTTCATGTGTTTTAAATTCAGGGGATTATGATCACTATGAGTCCAATCTATGTAGTGAGACCCTGTAGACCATGTACTAAAATAAATAAATAAATAAATAAATGGGCCTGCCAAATAGCTTAGCAGATTAAAGCACCTGCTTAGGCAGAGCGCAGTGGCCAGTGTTCAATCCCTGGCATACTGTGCCAGCCCTGCCTGCAGGGCATGCTGGGACAGTGATTGAGGCTGGGTGTGGTGGTGCACGCCTGTAATCCCAGCCCTTGGGAGGCTGTAAACAGGTGGAGCACTACGAGTTGGATCTACATAGTGAGATCCAGTAGATCCTGTACTAAAATATAAGTAAACAGGGGCCAGGGAGATAGCTCAGTAGAATAAGTGTTTGCTTGGCAAGCGCAAGGGCCTGAGTTCAATCCCTGGTTCTGCCAAATTAATTAATTAATTAATTAAATATAAATAAATTGAGGTGATTATGGATGATGATAAAATGAAATAAAATCTTGATTTTAATTGACATTTCTCATTTGTACCTCTCACTCTTGTTTTTTTAAACCAGAGATATTGCTATTTAAGTGAAATTTTGGAATTAATGAAAGGATAGGTTTACCTAAACAATTTGTCATATAGAGTTTCATGGGCACTAATTCTAAAGCACATGCAGCCCTTAATCTGGTTCAGCTTGATTAGTATTGTTGTAAAAGAAAAATAGAACTATCCCTTTACATTTCATAATTCAGATATCTGCACGCAGGGAAACCGCGGAAGGCTGTTATTTCTTCCCTGTTGGGGTTCTGCAGAGGCTTCATTTGTGTCATCTATTTCTGATGTCCACCATATGTTTGCTTAATGGAAGAGAACTTTGCTTTAACTACTTGCTTTTTCTTACCATATCATCACTGATCATTCTGGACAGCTATATTCATTTCTTATGTTTTTCAGGATTTAGGTCATATTGTTTCACAGATGGGGCTAAAGTAGTTTATATTACTTTAAATAATAGTAAAAGTTATTTGCAAGCAGCTATAAATGAAAATAGGTCCATTATTTACCCAATTAACTTTTTTAAAATTTAGTACAGGGTCTACGGGGTCTCACTACACAGATCGGACTCATAGTGATCCTCATGTGTTCAACCTCCCAAACACTGAGATTACAGGTGCACGCCACCATGCCTAGTCTCCCAATTAACTTCTAGAGAACATTCTACCAACTCTGTAAAAGCAATATCAAGTGGCTGAGAGCCCAGCTTACTGGCGGATCCAGTAAGCCTCTTAGGACCTATTCACTTATGCCTCAATAAATGAAAAATTGCTTGTTTCTTAAAGAATCCAGCACATGTCGTGTGAACTCTGCACATGCCTCTAGGGCTATTCCCCGAATTATGATCTCATGCCTTCTCTGACTGTTGCAATTAAATATAGTGGTTTTTTGTTTGTTTAGGGTTTCCTTTATGAATCAAGTGAATGTAGTGCTTCTTATATCCTGGTTGGTGGGCCAATAGCATCTGCATTATCACTGGAGAACTTGTTAGGAATGCAGGTCACCACCTCCTCCTGTGGGCTGATGGCTGGAAACTCAGGGAGCGGGAGGAGCAACCTGTGTTGTCATGCAGGTTCCAAGTGGTTCTGACGCACCCTAAGTCTGGGGCTGGCATTCAAACTGTTAAAATTTAAAACATTAATTGGTGGCATATGTGAGGATAATACAAATCTTTATATCCAATATGTTCAAAGAGATGCTCATTTGTAATTCTTTTTTTTTTATGTATTTGGTACAGGGTCTCACTATGTAGCTTGGACTTGTGGTGATCCTCCTGTTTTCAGCCTCTCCCGCTCTGGGATCACAGGCGGGTGCCACCACATCTGGTCTCAGTGGCTGGCTCAGCATGCCCGGGGGTGGGCCAGTGCAGCATGTGGTGCCAGGGGTCGAACCCCAGTCCCTACGCTTGTGCTTGCAGGTGCTTAGCCTGCTGAGCTATCTCAACAGCCCGAAATGCTCCTTTCTGAATAAGGTCTCTGCTTCTGTGTTAGCAAGTACCAGCACTGCTTTAGACAACAGTTAACAGTGTGCTGTTTTAGAAGACAAATCTTAAAGTAATTATTAAGGATTAGAGCAAAACACAATTTAAAAATATGTAACAATAACTACTGAAATTTGAAAAGTAGGTTTACTAAATCTTTAGTCTTTTATTAAAAACACGCATACTTGATCTGTGAGTCTCTTATTTTGTTTGTTGCTAAATGGATAGGTCTTGAGACCACACCTTAAGTAAAATAAATTGGACACACATGTGCAAACATTGCATTGTCTGGCTGCTTTCAGAAACTGAAAGAATAAAGAAAAAAATTCTATAAGAGATGTGGTGCAATGGGAAGTAGTTGTTCAAAAAGTGAGGGGAACTAGGGAGGTAGGAGGGGAAAGGACCGGAAAAGTAAACATGAGCAAAGAAGGATAAAATGGAAATGAAGCTTTGTAAATAAGGAGGGGAGGGGGACTTACAGCTAGGGAAGGGGAAAAAAAGAGAAGTTAAGTTATATCATGTACAGGTACAAATTCCTTATGATGAATTATGATCATTGAATATAAATTGCATCAAGAAACAATTAAATTTTAAAAATAAAATAAAACATGCATAATTTTTATGGAGGCCCTTAATAATTCTTTTTTGTTTTGTTCTGTAGCTGGCTCAGCCCACCCCGGGGGCAGGGCTGGTGCAACAGGTAGTGCTGGGGATCGAACCGAGGTCCCTGAGCTCTTGCCTAAGCTTGCCTAAGCAGGAGCTTTATACCACTGAGCTATCTCACTGGCCCTCAAGACCATTAATAACTCTTCTACCTGGTATGTGGATTTAAAACTGAATCACTGCTGGGTTTTGCTAAAAACAAAAACAAAAATAAAACAAAAACCTTATTTAAGCCACCCCATCAGTAACATAAAATCTGAAAGGTCCATGTAGCTTTATAAACTGCTCTATAACATTCAGGGATTAAAACCATACTATTAGCTTTGCTTACTTTAGGTCTATGTCCGTAAAACCGTACTTCTAGATTGTGTGTTTAACAATAAATACAGTAAGATCCAAGACCCAGGCCAGTTATGTGAAAATTGACTGGAGGCACAGGCAAAGGGATCTTATGCATGGTTTATTGGAGGCAGACACACAAATCTGGTGACAGTGTTCACACTTGCTAATGAGGAACTGCCAAACCAAAGAAGCGTCTTCATGAATCTAAGAGTGAGCTAATTAAAGGTCGGATCCAGGGGAAGTCACCCCAGCTGTCAAGCTTTATTTCCTCCAGCTTGCAGTTGAGAGACACCAAGAAGGAAAAGAGAATGCATTAAGACACACGTGTATGTACAGAATTCCGTGTCTCAGACTCTCACACAGTGACCCATCTGCTTAGAACACCTTGACTACTGATGATCAATTTCCACTCTGTTTCTCTAGCAAATAGGTATTGGGTACCTGCCCGTGTGATAGGCATCGCAGAACTTCAGGCACATCAAAGCAGATCATCATGCAGTGCTTCAAAGCCCTGAGCCATCATCTAGGTAATATGGTTTTCCTGTAAACCTGGGACTTTCAGGAAGTATTTTTACAGAGTGATGAAATATCAGAAGGCTGAAAGGAAGTATGCTTTAGAATTACATCTGCCACAAATGTCATGCTCCCTAAGACAAAAAGGGAAATGCTCCTTCATTTTAAAATCAGGAAGAAAAAGGCATTGGCACCCCCATTGCCATGGTAGCAAAATAACAAGTGGCTTTCATGTGCTTTCACTGTTTATCAGTAAGCAAATCATTTGGGAGAGAATTCGGTCTCTTCAGATGTCTTCTGAGCACAAGTATTGTATGCTTTTATTAACTTATGATGAGGATATTATTCACACAGCACTTAATTTAGCAATTAATAAATAATCCAGCTTTCCTTTTTATAAAATTACACATTAGGAGATAAAGTAAAGACTCAGTTCAGTAGCGTTTCTTCTCCTTCAGCTCTATTTATTTTTCCTTTGGAAAAGTGGCCTGGAAAAAGCAGTAAGAATAAAGTATATAAACCACAAGATGGATAATAAAAATTACTCTGTGTTTCTGTACGTAGCACTTAGCAAACTCCCAGCCACAAATGCAAGAGCAGTGGGGGAAGCTGAGCTTCAGCATCAGCTGTAGGGTGAGTCACCTCTGCTTCCCTCTCACCCTCGTCTCCTACCCTGAGCCTAAACCGCCTGGTGGCTCGATATTACTGTTGAGTCTTCCCGCACCATCAACTCTCTATTCACAGTCTTTTGAGTTGGGAAAGCAGCTATAATTATTTCAGCATAAAAATAAGGTAAGTAACCATTTCAGGAAATTCACTTTAACTATTTTTCCAGCCTAGATATTAATTACCTTTAGCTGCAAATTGCCATTGTACAACACTTCATTTCATCTCACATGTATTTGCCTTATTTTTAGAATCATTCCTTTTCTAAGAGGTGTTCATAAATATCCAATTGCTTTCTCTTTTTTCAGTGCCTATCTTGCCAACTTAGTTAACACTAATATCTCTGCTTCCTGGGCAGATAGATGTGAAATTGTTTTTTCTAATGCCTTTGCTGAAGGTGCTATACCTTTGGGTAAAATTAAATGAGCTACTAATCAGGTTTTATGAGCATTTTCACACTTTTCAATTGATTCAGCAAATAATGTGAAACTCTTTTATCCAGGGCTGTGGGCCCCAACTATTTCATGTGTCTGTCTAATGAAAGATAAGAAAGGCCTTTGTAAGTAATGCCGGTGCCAGTATATACCACAATTTAGGGTGCCATCGGGGACAATGGGTTTATGTCCTTAATTATGTTTCTTTACACTCAGATTTTTCAAAAGGCAATTTATATCTCTAGGCATAAGAAATTTCCCAACATAAGCTACCATTAATAATTTGTAATGGTCTCAATAAGATCATTAATATTATTTTCTTTCTGTAAAATTTTTTATTTCTTTATTTTTTAAAGAGAATGAAAAATAATTCTAAAATATTAGAAACGATACATAATTTCACTAAACAAGAGGATAGGGATTCAGCAGTGGTTATTATATTGCATATTGTTGTCCTCAAATTAGTTGAGATATAAGCATGCAAAATTACTCAAAAAATTAAAAACAAGGAAATAATTAAGTATTAACTGTTCCTTTCAGTAGATCACTAGATATCAGTAGTACAATTACCCAAGCTTCCCTGGGTATATGCACATATGTTTTCCATTTCTTCTCTTTTTCTTTTCTGCTTTCCCTCATCACAGTTGTCCTTTTGCTTTAAGCAGTCTCTTCGCCTTTCGAGGTGTCTATTGTACCTTTCAGATTTTATTTACTCTTTCAGGTTCTTACACTAAGGAGTCAATGTGATGTTTACACATGTGGGTCTGATGTATTTCACTTATGAGTTTGGTCTTTAGTCCCATCCATTTAGCTATAAAAGACTGGAATTTATCTTTGTTTATAGCTGAGGGGAAAAAAATGCTACATCTTTTTTATTCATTTCTTGGTTGATGGGCATTTGGTTATTTCCAAGATTTAGCTATGACAAATTGTGCTGCTATAAATGTGGGTGCACATATATCATTGTTGTATGATGTTTTCAGTTCTGGAAAAATACACAGGAGGGGAGTAGCTGGGTCAAATAGGACTTCTAAACCTAGTTTTTTGAGGAATTTCTACACTGATTTCTATAATGGTTGTGCCAGTCTACATGCCCACCAACAGTGGTGAAGGGCTCCTTTTTCCCCACATCCATCCAGCATTTGTTATTGGTTGACTTCTTCATGATAGCCATTCTTTCTTGGGTGAGATGGAAGAATCTCAGTGTTGTTTTAATTTGCATTTTTCAAGTGGCCAGTGATGTTGAACATTTTTTTATATTTGAATTATTTCCTGTGCAATTTGGTTTTTGTTCAGGATCTCTCTACCTACTCTATGTCTCCAAGATTTCTACCTTTCTCTACCAATAGATTTAGTGTTTAAGTTTTACTGTTTAGATCTTTGATCCATTTTGACTTCAGTGAACAGTGATAGATGTGGGTCTAGATTTAGTATTCAGCATTTAGAGAGCCAGTTCTTCCAGCACCCTTTATTAAAGAGGCTATCTTTCTTTCAGTGAATATGTTTGGTCTCTTTGTCAAAGATAATGTGACTGGGTTTGTTTGTAGTTCATATACAGATTCAATGCAATCCCAATTAGAAGATATTAGTGTACCTCACAGATCTAGAGAAAAAATTTCTAAAATTCATCTCTAACTGGAATAGATCTTGAATATTTAAAACTATCCTGGCCAAAGAAGAAAATTGGGAGGCATCACAATCCCTGACTTGAATTTTTTTTCCTTGAATCTTTTTATTGGTACATTTTATATAAACATAGTGATAGCATTCTTCATAGGGGAATTGTACCTTGCCTCAAACAATAGTTTTAAGCATTTTTTTAAGATCTAAAATTTCTGAATTTAGTTCAACTTATAATACCACATTTCCAAGGAAAATGAACCTTTTGCA
>NDGM011252308.1:12512-26457 GCA_002564305.1 Octomys mimax | reverse complement strand
GCTGGGGAGATGGCTCAGTGGAATAAGCGCTTCCCTGGCAAGTGCAAGGACCTGAGTTCAATTGCCAGTTCTGCAAAAAAATAAATAAATAAATAAATACTGCTTGAGTCCATTTATATATTAAAGCTGAACTAATTAAATTAGAGGAGGATCACAACTAGAAGCTAGATAAGTCAGGGCTGGAGAAGTGCTTAAAAAATGCAAAATTTAGGACTGGGAAGATAGTTCAGTGGAATAAGTTCTTGCCTGGCAAGCACATGGTCCTCAGTTCAATCCTTTTTACCACCAAAAAAAGGAAGGAAAAAACAAAATTTTAATTAAACAGGAACACATTCAAGTAATAGCAATTAATATTAATAAATTACCTTCTTGAAAATTGATGAGAATAGATTTCATGCTACTCATTAAAAGTGATAACGTGTGAGAGAATATATTTAAATCAAGGTACTGCTGATAATAAGTGTATTCTGTTGGGTGTGGCACTGTACATATCTACCAAGTCAACTTGTTCAAAGATTTCATGCACCTCTGAAATGTATTTACTGTTTAGTTGATCTGTATATTTGTGGTAATGGAGTGTTCATATACTTCACAATAATTGTATTATAATTGCAAATGTATATTGTATTCATTATATACCATATATTACATGTTTACTATACATACTTAATCATAATGTTATTATATATAATATATATATGTATATATATATTTGGTTGTTGTTGTTATTCTTCTTCCTCTTGGATGATTTTTTCCTTTAACAAATATGAAGTTGTCTCTTTTTTTTTTCAGAACCGGGATTGAACTCAAGCCCTTGTACTAGCCAGGGAAGTGCTTATTCTACCACGCCATCTCTCCAGCCCCTGTAGTTGTCTTCCTTGTCTCTTCTCATTAGTTTTGGCTTATAATCCAAAATTGTAAATAACCATATGTTAGTCAATGACATTGATAAAGTAATTTAAAAACACAAACAAAGAAAAGCCCAGGTCTTGACCAATTAATTCACTGCTGAAACTTAAAATAACTTTATAAGTATCTAATCCTCAAACATTTTAATGAAATTGAAATAGAAACACTATTCCAACACTCTTTTAAACAGGGATCACTTTACAACAAAACTAGAGAAGGAGCAAACCAAAAAAGAGACTTGCAGGCCAATCCCCTTAATGAACATCGATACAAAACTCCTAAATAAGATAATTAAAATTGGATTGCAGAAAATTATCAAGAAGGTTATGCTCTGTGACAAAGTAGGATTCATCCTGGGGATGCAGAAATGGTTCAACATACACAAATCAATAATTGCAATGCACTCCATTAAAAGAATAAAGAGGGGGAAAACACATGATCACCTCAACAGATGCAAAAGCAGGATTTGACAAAGTTCAACTCCTATTCATGATAAAATTCCAATATGGAATTGAAATAGGTTTTTATCTCTCTGATAAAATACATCTGTTACAAATCACCTTCCAACATTGAATTAAATGGTCAAAATCTGAAAGCTTTCATGATAAGAATGGAATTGGACAAGCCAGTCCACCAGCACTATCCATGTTCAATATAGTGCTAGAAATATGAAAGCAATTATACTAGAGAAAATTTAAGTGTGGGGGAGATAGTTTAAAGGTCTAATCACCTGCCTGGTAAGCATAAGGATACAGGTTTGATCTCTGACACTGCATGTAGTGCTGGGCCCATGCCAAGCAGGCCAATGAAACTGGGTAAGGTGGTAGATGCCTATAATCCCAGCACTGGGAAGGCTGAGACAGAAGGATCACTATGAGTCTGAGCTGTGTAGGAAGACTCTGTCCCAAATAAATAAATAAATATTTTTAAATGAAGAAAATTTATAAAGAATTTGGATACCAAAAGTAGAAGTTTAATTATCATTATTTTCTGATGGTTTGATACTCTACAAAGAACTTAAAAGTCTACCTATGGTCAGCAGTCAACAAACAATAGCATTTCTGTATGCAAACAACAAACTCACAGAGTAAAAAATTAGGAAATCCACACCTTTCACAAGAGCACCAAGAAAAATAAAGTAGCTAGGAATCAACCTAACATAGGTAGTAAAAGGCCTGTACATGGAAAGGTACAGTATTAAGAAAAAGGAAATCAAAAGCAATATCAGACAATGGAAAAATATTACCTATTTTTGGATAGGAAGAAGCAATATAGTGAAAATGGTCATACTTCCAAAATTGTTATACAGATTTTTTGCAATCTCAATTGAAATAACAATGGCATACCTCACAAAATTAGAGAAAACCATCCTAAAATTAATATGGAACTAAAAGAGATTAAATATGTCAAAAACCAAGTCTAGGAAAGAAGGGAAAATCATGGGGCATCACAATCCGTGATTTGAAGTTACACTACAGAGCTACCAGACAAACATAGCATAAAAAACACTCAAGCATCAATTGAACAGAATTGAGGAAGCATAAGGAACTCCAAATACACTCAACTTACTTACTTTTGACAAAGGGACCAAACATCTTCACTGGAAGAATGTTGATGTCTTACTAAATTGTGCTGGAATAACTGCCTCTCCACATGTCAGAAATAGAACCTAGACCAATATCTCTCACCGTGCAATACATTAAATCAAAATGTATCAAAGACCTAAATACAAAAATAGAAGCTTTAATCAACTAGAAGACAAAATAGGTAAAATGCTAGATGATATAGGTATAGGTAAAGACTTTATTAACAAAACACCAATCACACAAGAAATATTACAAAGAATCAACAACTTGTATGACATCAAATTAAAAACCTTTTTCACAGCAAAAGAAATCACAAACAAGCTAAAAGGAAAACCCACAATATGAGAAATAAATTATCAGCTATTCTGCAGAAAAAGGACTAGCATCTAGAATATATAAAGAATTCCAAAAATTCAAACACAATCAATTTAAAAACCTAAAAGTAGATTTTTCAAATGAATAGATATTTCTTAGGTGAAGAGAAGCAAATACAAAAAATACATATGAAAACAATTATGAACATCACAGGTCATTCAAGAAATGGAAACTGGAACAGCATTGAGAATTTATTTCAATCCTGAATGGATGGTTACCATCAAGAAGTCAGCCAACAAAAAATGTTGAGCAGGCTGTGGGGAGAAAGAAACTCTTTTCCATTGCTGCTTGAAATGTAAACTGGTACTACCACTATGGAAATAGCTATAAGGATTACTCAAAAAACAAAACTAGAGATTTTATTTTATCCTATTGTTCCTTTTTTATGCATGTTCCTAAAAGAATTAAAAGTGTTATGCCACAGTAACATATGTATATTCTTGTTTATAACAGCATAATTTATTATAGCTTAATATTATAAATAGATTAAATACCCTTCAACAGATGAATGGATAAAGACAACACAATATTTATACACAACGAGGAACTACTCTGCCATAAAGAATAATAGACTTGGGGCTGCAGAGATAGCTCAGAGGCATAATCACCGACCTGGCAAGCAAAAGGACCAGAGTTCAATCCTCAGTCCCACATGCTATGTGGTCTCTGCCCCGGATGTGGATGCCTAACATGTGGCTCTGGTTCCAGGTGTAGTGGCACATGCCTGTAATTCCAGCACTTATAAGTTTGAGTCAGGAGCATCTCTGCAAGTTCTAGACAAGCCTGGAGGCTAAAAAAGTGAGCACAAGGCCAGGCATTACTGCACAGTAAGACCATGTCTCAAAAAAAAGATTAATAAACTTGAGTCATATGTAAGAAAATAAATGAATGAACTATGAAACCAAAGTCTTAACTGAAATAAATCTAACACACAAATTTTAATATAACACTTTTTCTCTTGCGTAAGAAACCTAACAGGGAAATAAGGAGTGTAATGGAGGATAGATTTTGGGAGGTAGGAAGAATATGTTCAAATTAAAATTTAAGAAAGACAGAAGGAGGGATAGAAGGGGAAACAAACATAAATGAGGAGCTGGGAGATGGCTCAGTGGAATAAGTACTTCCCTGGCAACCTCAAGGTCCTGAGTTCAATCCCTGGTTCTGCAAAAAAAGAAAGAAAGAAAGAAAAAAGAAACATAAATGAACAAGGAAGGAAAAAGAAATAAACTTTTGACAATGTGGAATAGGAAAGGGTTGGAGGGTAAGGATGGAAATACATGAAGAAATTAACTAAAATATATTAGATATAGGTAGAAAAAAACTTTCTATGATGAATGTCATCAATATGTATGAAATTTGAACTCATAAAATATAAAATTAAAAAAGAAAGAAAAATTTTGCTGAAATCTTTTCAAATAGTGGGAAGCAATTTATCATCCCGACAAGTGAAGCTTATAGAACACCTCATCGCCAAACTAGGAAAAATTTCCCACAGAACATCATAGCCAAATTGCACAAGTCTGTGACAAGAACAGATTCCTACATGCAATTAGAGAAAGGCAATGAATCTCTCATATAGTAAAAAGTGCTAGAATTGCATGAGAATTATGACCACAAATATTGAAAACCAGACAAATAAAGGAAATTTGTATCTGTATATACAAAATAGTTAGGATAAATATACTTAAATGAGTAGAAAGATTTGTACTAATAGTATTTGGACAAGATATCATGTCTGCATCTTGTCCTATGAATAACTACTAAGAAGATAACAATATGCAATGTATTAATCATTGAAACTTTCCTATTAATCGGTTTTGAAACTATCTCATTGCTATTTGCTTCTCAATAAAATTAATAAAAAAAACTACTGAAGAACAAGAGAGTTTGGAAATGGAATATTTTAAGCCATGAAATAGAATAATTCACAATTTTGCATGATACTCATCCAAAAGAGATTTTCAAAATTGATGAAGAAATATGTGCTTTTATCATGAAGAACACCTGAAAAAATTCATGACTATTCAAAGAGGACTACAAAAATTTCTCATGCATAACCCAAAGAGATAAAATGAAGTTAACAGTGACAAAGATCTAATAGAATGAATACATGAGGCAGAATAAGCAGTTAAGAACAAAAGAAATGTAAAGAATCAACACCAAGAAAGTAAGACAATGGCAATAATAAATCAATGCCTGTCTGTGATAACTGTCAATGTGAACGATTTCAACTCTTCAACTGAAAGAGACAGGCTGGCAGAATCAGTGAAGAAAAAATTCCAATGACATTCTGTATAGAAGAGGGGATTTGACTGACCTTGTTAGATGCAAAAGTTACATTTCTTTGTATATAGGCCTTGTTTTGTCTTGGTCTTAACCACCCATCAGAAAAGTATAAAAGTGAGGCATAAAAAGTAAAGCTATATTAATATGCTGAGCTGCAAAAGACTCAAGTCAACAAATTCTGACATTGGAAGTCCTACAGATAACCCACTACTATTATGGACTATTGGACTATATTGAATTATTTTGTGAATTCACACACCTACGATATTTAAATGGCAATGGAATATCCATCTCTGACAAAACTGAACAAAAAAGAGAATATAAATAAAAGACCATTTTGTATGTTTATTCAAAATAGTTAGAATAGATATACATTTACTTTCCCTTAATTCAATGAGAGAAAAAATTGTACTAATAGTGTTTGGACAGGGTAGCATGTCTGCATCTTGTACTATGAATAATCATTATGAAGGCAACAATATGCAATGTATTAAATGTTCAAACTATCCTACTAACCTGTTTTGAAACTGTCTCATTGTTATTTGTTTCTCAATAAAATTAATAAAAAGTAGATATATTTAATAAAAGTAGATATATAATAATAAAAAGTAGATATATTTCTTTAAAAAGAAACTCATATGTTAAAAATCAAAGAAAGAAAACAATATCTCAATCAATAGAAACCTCCCAGAAATAAAAGATGCAATGAACTCTTATTTTGAAAAAATGAACATCGAACCAAGGTTGATAAAGGAGACAAAGTGTAGTATTAATATACTTATTTGTTAAGATAACCATCCAACAGGAAAAGATAACAAGTAATAACACATTTTTATCAAAAAAAAAGTGCAGACAAATTTATACAACAAGAACTTCTGGACATAATAGACCAAATAAACATAAAACTAAATATAGTAGGGTACTCTATTACCTACTAAAGTAAGTAAAACAATCAGAAAAATATCAACAAAGAAACAAATCAAAGGCCAACCAAAACTTTAAACAAATGGACTTGAGATATCTACAGTGCTCCACACAACAAAACGCACCATGATTTCAGCACTATATGGAATTTTATCCAAACTGGTCCGTGTGCTAGTCAACAAAGCATATTTAAGTATAGAGTAGAAATATCAAAACAATATTCTTCATGTTATTACACTATATTGAAATGAAGTTAGAAATCAATGACATCAGAAAACACAGAAATCATGTGAACACATGGAAAATAAACAACATACACTTACATATGTGTTATAAAAGAAATCAAAGTCAAAATATTATAGTTTCTAGAATTAAATGATAATCCCCCTATAAAATGTCATAATTTATGGAAATTTTATGTTATTATAAATAGATAAAAAATAAAAAAAAAATGTTTGGCCAGCCAAATAGCTCAGCAGATTAAAGTGCCCGCAAGAAGGCTCATCGGGGGAGTGTTCAATCCTTGGGCCTGCCATGCGGGCCCAGCCCCTGGTGTGTGCTGACGCAGTGATTGAGTCTGGGTGTGGTGGCACACACCTGTAATCCCAAAACTTGGGAGGCTATAAATAGGAGAATCGTTATGAGTCCGATCTATTAGTGAAACCCTGAACACCCTGTAGGCCCTTCCCTAAAATACAGAATAAAATAAAAAATAAAATAAAAATAAAAAAGATAAATAGAAAAATATTAAATGCAAATATTTATGTCTCATTTAAAATACTTTGGGGCCTTTACTTTTTGTTAAATTTAATTACTAAAACTGGTAACATTTTGTGATTAACTAAAAAAAAATTTTAAATTCTCCTTTACTTATTACTAACAACATAAATGATTCATCAGTTATTTCATTATGATATGCATACCTTGTCTTATTTAATATATTTTTTAAATTTGAGGAAAATCATGAATATTTTCTAACTTATATTCTAAAATTTTTAACTTGCACTTTTCTCTTATTGATATACTTAAAATCTGCATATGTGTGTATGTACACTATATATACATGCACTGACATGTAAGTAGGTGGCATGATATATTTATTAACATTCTAAATCACTACAGAACTGTTTTAGTGTTATTTTCTAAACCCCCTCCTCCTTTTTATGAAGAAGTAGTACTATTGTATTCGTAGAATACCTGAAAATATTATCAACATGTTACTATTAACATCAAATGAAAATATCAAGATTTTCCTAGGACAGAGTCAAGAAGAAATTCTATTATATATGGCCAGCTGATTCATAGTAAATGTGACTAGTGCCACAACAAATCAAGTTGAAATTTTTTGTTATCTTATCCTTTTAAATGATTGCCTATTCCTGACTATAAAATAAAATATCAAAATCAAATCTGCTTGGTTTTACATGCAAGATGATGTAACAGGAGTCAAATATAGTTCACTTCTACAAATTACTAAAAATATAGGTAAAAAAGAAAAAATAGTTCCTAATCTTTTGAATATTAAACAAGGAAAGATAATGACCTCTGAGAATTGAAGAAACAAATTAGACACGCTATACTTCTAGTGGACTGCCTGAAAGGAATTTTTAGAGTAGACACAGAAGTGAGGCTAGAGTAACACCAGGTTTCAAAAACTCTTTTTCAATTGGTCTTTGTATTGTTTCTTCTGGATGTATTTTCCCAAAAGGTAAATAATCTCTTTGTTCCTAGATGTGTTCATGTGACCAAATTTTTCAAAGATAGCTTTCCATTTTTTTAATTGAAAAATCAGTGCCATTATACCTAGCAAGGGCTTAAACTTATATTCTAACTTCTTACCATTTTTCTACTCTTACAGTATAACAACTATAAAAACTAGGAAAAATAATCTTAAAATTCATATACACCCACAAAAGACATGTAATATGAAAGTGAGAATGTTAAAAGGAATGTATCAGAGGAATTATAATACCTGATTTTGAAATACATAATAAAGCACTAGTAATTAAAAAAAAACTAAATTGGCATAGAAATAGACACTTAGAACAATAGATCAGAATAGAGAATCTATACATCCACAATATAAAGAAACTCATTTATAACAAAGCCACTAAAAGCACACATTGGGTCTCCCATAAGTAGTTTTAGGAAAATTGGATATTTGTATGAAAAAGAATGAAACTAGATCCCTGTTTTTCACTATATGTAACTTATTAAATAGATTAAAATTTTAAGTGAGAGATCTTAACCTATAAAACCATTTGAAGAAAACATAGGGGTACAGGTTCTTAACAGTGTACTAGGCAGTAGTATCTTTGGAAAGATTGCTAACAATAAGTAATGAAAAAGTATTCAAAAAGGATTACATGAAATTTGAAAAGACTCATACAAAAGGTCAGATGAAGATACAACCAACAGAATGCTATAAAATGAGACCCAAACTTTTTTTTTTTTTTTTTTTTGTGGAACCGGGGATTGAACTCATGTTATTGTGCTTGCCAGGGAAGCGCTTATTCCACTGAGCCATCTCCCGGCCCAAGACCCAAACTTTTGGTGAAGAGTTCATATTCAGAAAAATAAATCACATAACTAACATAAAAATAAATATCCTAATTAAATAATGGGCTACAGATCTGAATAAACTCTTATGAAAAGGAAACATTCAATGACTAACAGGTTGATTAAAATTGCTCAACATCACTATTCGTAAGGGGCTTAGAAATGAAAGCTACCAAGTGATAAAACTTCTCTGCAATCACAATGGCTAGTTTCAAGAGATAACAGTTACCATGTGTTGTAGGACATGTGGAAGAAAGCAAACTCTGTAGATTGCTTGTCAAAATTCAAATTCATACGGTCACCATACACATATGAATTAAAATTAATATGTAATTTTTTCTCTTCACTTCTATTTTTATTGGAGCACTAGCCCCAATAACTAAGAAACAGAATCAGCCTAAGTGACCATCAAGAAGTGAATGGATAAAAAGTATGGCATTTATACACAGTGTAACATTTTCCAGCCATTTAAAATATTGGAAAACTTGTTATTAGTTTGTAAACCTTGGAAACAGTATAAGTGAGTAAGACATAAATAGAAACACTGCATGGTCCCACTCATGGATTGAATAAGAAATATGAATCTTATAGACATAGGAAAATAGTTTTACCACATCCTCAGAAGAGTAGGATCAGAAGTAAGTAATTTCAATGGTATGATAAGGTGAGGTTAGCCCTCATAGTCTACTGTTCCGTACAAAAGGATGATCATAGTTAAGGAAAATTTTTATAATTATTGTATTTCAAATGAAAAAGATGATATTGTTTGATAACTATGTATCTATCCATCTCTCTATCTGCTATGTATTTTACTATTCATCAAATCCATTCTCTTACGTATTCTAAGTAATCACTCTGCTACTGAGTCATGTCTCTGTCAAAAATTTATCATTTTAAAAGTTTACCTGAATATGTGTCAAAAATGCAAGACCCGGGCCGGGGAGATGGCTCAGTGGAATAAGCGCTTCCGTGGCAAGCGCAAGGGCCTGAGTTCAATCCCCGGTTCTGAAAAAAAAAAAAAAATGCAAGACCTATTAGCTATAAAAATCAAATATTGGAACACTATATTAGAGATATACCTCTTATTGTTTAGATAAATTTAATAAATAATGTAATTTCAATTAATTATCAATTATATCAATTATATACTTTACTTAATAGGATTTGGATATACTGTACTATAAAAGATTATAAAATTGCTCTTTCTAAATAAAATCCCATAATTCAGACTATTCTTTGTTGCAAAACTTTGATTTATTCACTGGAAAATATACAGTTGATTTTAGTATTTTAAATGTAAAATTGAAAACAACATGCTTATAATTACACCACTTTAAAGCTTTATATCTAAACACATACATGAGATTGCCACAGCGTCAACTCACTGTGTTTATTTCCAACTATGAAATGAAATTTTGTGGAAAATAATACCAAAACAAAGAGAGATTTTTCTCCTTTACACTTGAATTTATGAACTGTCTCATACTATTAACCTCAAAATACACCCTTGTTGCCAATGAAAAAGAACTGGTGATACTTGATACAGAAGCAGAAAATCAGTTATAGATATGAAAGTTAACTGTCTGTATTGGTACAAGAACAATTTTTCTCAAAACTTCAATCAAAATGTTATTAACTGAAGAAAAATGTATGTTTTAAAGGAACACAGAAAGCACACATTTACTATTTTATGTTATACAAAAAGCACATGTCAAACCCTGTAATTTAAATCCAGGAGATAGTGGCACATATTTGTTGTTCTGTATTTGTTTTTTCCAGCTGAATAGTGCGTCAGAAAAGTGCATGAAAAGAATAATTGAATTATCTAAATTAGATATTTTGTAAAACATTATTGACAAAAAACCAATTTCATCTTTTAATCAGTTGTCTTCTTAAATGAATTTTAGGCTATTTATTAAGCTGCAAGAGTACAAAAAGGTAAATAAATACCTAGCACATGTGAAAAGAAACATACAAATAACAGATTTTAGAATGTATGTACTAAAATATTTTCTTCCTTTGCATCAGTTCAAATATAGAATTTTAACCACATTCTCATGTTTGCTACAGAAACATTTAAACCTCAATGCCCTCAAAACAACTTTTTCACACTTAGCACATCCCAGAGAAGTTTGAACATAACTCCTACCATCAAAAAGTATCTCTCAAGCCAACACAAAGTAGAATAATCACTACATTATTTGTGTTAAATGAGAGTCAATTAGAGATATGAAAAATATTACCATGTTATAAGAGAAAAAATGGGAAAATTTTCAAAAACAGTGAGGTTATAATAGATAAAACGTGACAACTACACAAGCCAGGAAACTATGTTCCTACAAAAGAATAAGAAAAGCATGAGTCTAGGTGAAATTCATACTATTTTGTTTAGTAAAATTCTGAATCACTTGTAATTTTTCTGTTTTAATACTAATTTGAACTCTCTTTAAAAGATAAAGATTAAAAAAGAAAAGTGTGAGTCTAATTTAAAATGGTATTATATTGTCGCTAACATGTTTATTAAGCCACACGCACAATGCCCAAACAGCAGAATAATTGCTGAGTCTCAGAATAATGAAGATTTAATAATGAACGGAATAATTACTAAAAAAAACCCTAAATACACATAATAGTGTCTTTCCTGTGTGGTGTAATCACACTATACTTATATAGTATTTAAACCACTATACTTATATTTAAATTTTAGATTTTTGATAAAATATTTTATTAGAATTGAAATGTAGTCTTCCTATTATTTTTTTGAGACTTGGCCTTACTCTGTAGTTCAGGCTGGCTTTGAATGCACTACATAGTCCAGGCTGGCTTCAAACAGGAATTTCTCTGTCTCAGCCTCCCTAGTGCTGAGATGATAGATGTGCACCACCCATATTGTAGTATCCTTTTTAAAATTGTGATCCACACCACATACTTTACAGTCAAAGAAGATGTTATGTAATTAATGACAATGATATCATATTTAAATTTATTTTAAGCGGAAGACTTTGATCAGAGACTTAGTAGTAGCAATACTAAAAAAAAGACTGCTTTGAAGTACAAGTATCATTCTTCTAAAATAAAATTAGAAAGAACTCTACATATAATAAATTACAATGTTTTCATAACTTAATTCATGTTACAGAGGCCTGGACATACAATGGAACAATTTTATCAGAGTTCCATTTCAGTGATGAGTGAGTTAATGTCAAAATTAAACAAAAGCATCGTTGGATCAAGACAATAGATAAGTACTTTCTTTTCCTTGTGTAAATGAAGTCTAAAAGAAAACTGAAGACACTTCAACATTAATGAAACAAACCTTTTGGAAAGGAAATGTTCTCTTGAGTATTCATTTCAGAAGAGATGAAAATTTTATGATTGAAAGAGTACAACAAAATCTCAAAACTTTTACTGGTTATTTGGAATTTAAACAGCACTACAAATTGTTCTCAAGGATTTTCAGAATAAAATAATTTACTAGCAGAGATATGGTAAGTAAATAAGGACTCCAATTAGTATTTCCTTATTTAGGATACAGTAATCAAATTATATACATTGAAAAAAATTAAATGCATTGTCAGTTTGATGTAAAAATGCTCACTTCTATAAATCTTAATTCATTTTTCTACTGTCAAAAATAATTCTCTAAAGAAAATTGAAAACTAATTTTAGCAGAACATATATCTGTTTTATAACAGTTATTTGCTATCTAAATCTAAGCTAATATAATTTTGTTTTATCTTTTTATTTTCATGGAAGGATCTACAGAGTTTCAGGATCTTACTACTAGAGCAGACTCGTAGTTATTTGCCTGTTTACAGCCTCCCAAAAGCTAGGATTACAGGCAGGCCCAGAGATTGAACCTCCAGCCCCTGCGCCTGCTTGCAGGCACTTTAATCCACTGAGCTATTTGGCCAGCCCCAGTTAATATACTTTGATACAATAAAGTTTGTCTAGTATTCTAGGATAGAAGTTCTTATAATTTTTTTTTCTATAGAATATTTTCATATTTCATGAAACCTATAGAAATTTTCTTCCAATTATGCCATATTTTAAAACATGATATATAGTATGCTATAATAAATTACAGATTAAATTATAAAAAAGTCTAACTCCCAAATTCTATAAACTAATTTTGATATTATATTAGATGTACTTGTATATCTAGTATAATGCACATCATATCTTAAGGAATCTGAGTTACATTTTTGCAAGCAGTGGTGAATATTTAAGATGTCTTGCAACCATAACATGATAGGAAACTGTCTGGAACATTTGTATTTTTCAATGTGAAAAATAGAGTATATATGAGGGTATATACTTTCATTTGGATTTGAAGATAATACTAAATTCTAATTGGAAGCAAATAAAAAGTCAAAATTTTACCCAATTTTTTCCACAGTTACCTTGGATTTTCTATACCAACCTCATCAAAGGAAACTATCAATAAAATCCTTTTCATGGGATAAAAGATGAAAATTATCTAAAAGAAGAACCAATATATATATTTTATGTAAATGACAAAATGGTAAAATTTGGACTGTACATGCCATAGTGTCTCTGTCAAACTACCCAGCTGTCTAGTGTGGCAGCAGCCACGAACAATGGGTGAAATAGTCCTTTAGCTCTTTTCTGATAAAGATGTAACATTTGTCCAGTAAGCAGACCATAGTTGGCCAAATCATTATGCTAAATAGGTGAATAACAGCTCAAGCATGAGATCACAAGCATGTTTTCTGAGCTAGTAAATATGCATCAATATTTTACTTACAATATATATATGAAACTGGCTCCCACCCATGGAGGAAAGTCTTGACATGTCACAGAAAAACATTTTAGGACACATCAACGTGAAGCATAGTGATTCATGAGGGAGGGTTGAAGAACTACACATGCAAAGAAAGTGGAATATAAGTCCCTTTGAGGAAGATACCCTACCATCTAGGGTTGGAAGTTTAAATACGGTCTTGGGATGCCCTTGAGACACATGAACTAGGATGTGCATTCCTAATGTTAACATTTAGTGACCTATATTAGGACATAACGTGTGTTTGCATGTGTTTGAAGTTCAAACATAGGGTACTCAGTTAATAGCTCTCTTTCCTTGAAGGTAGAAGTCTGTGGAATTTGTGAATCTATACTTTCAGTAATGGAATTTAAAGACTCTCCTTTACAGGCACAAAGCATGGTCCCAAGTTACAAGGTTTATTTGTTTATTTATTTTTTTATCTTTAAAACTCCAAGGAAGGGACTGGGGAGATGGCTCAGTGGAATAAGTGCTTCCCTGGCAAGCGCAAGAGCCTGAGTTC
>NDGM011252307.1:2174-14124 GCA_002564305.1 Octomys mimax | reverse complement strand
GCTGTAAACAGGCAGATCACTACAAGTCTGATCTAGTATTGAGACCCTGAACACCCTGTAGACCCTTCCCTAAAATACAAAACCAAAAAAGCTCCAGAGAGCTGGGCATAATGATGCATGCCTAAAACCCCAACAATCTGAGAGGCTGAGACAGCAGGATTATAAAACTCAAACCCAACATGGACAAGATAGTAGCTAAATGAGAGCTGGTCTCCAAATTAAAAATTTTAAAAGAGCTGGAGGTGTAACTTAGTGTGAAAGTCCTGAGTTTAATCCTCAGTCTCTCAGTCAGCCTATCTCTATCTGTCCATCTGTCTGTCTCTGTCTCTGTCTGTCTGTCTGTCTGTGTCTGTGTCTCTGTCTCTGTCTCTATCTCTGTCAGTCTGCCTGTCTGTCTCTGTCTGTGTGTGTCTGTCTGTCTCTCTCTGTCTCTCTGTCTCTCTCTCTCTCTCTCCCATGCACATACCAGCAGAGAGTGTTGGAATTGCCAATTTCCAGGCCCCTGTCCTGGAGCTTCCAATAGAGCAGATCATGGGAGCCCAAGATTGTGCATTTATGCTTTGCCCCAGGGAAACTGACCAGCAACTCCTCCAGAATCGGTGCTACAAGGTCAAATCTAGAGCCTTCTCAGGATTGAATGCTGTAATTCTGGTGCCCATTTGATTATATTTATTCCCCTTTTAATTTTATGGCGCAGGCTCAGCTTGAATAAGTTAGGACTGTCCCTGTCCTTCGAAGAGAATAATGGTGGGGGGGAGGCTCAGCTGTCCCCTCTTGCCAGCCTTAGAGTCTCATCCTCCTTCCTATCCCCCGGGGAGGAAGGGACAGTCAGGGGAAAATGGGCGCTGGCCTAAGGGAGACTTTGCTGTACAAACAAGGCTAAGAAAAAAGAAAGAAAAGTAGTCACTGAGGGCTAGAGGCAAAGAAGAGAAAGGAGAATTATAAGACACACTGCAGGAAACCCCAAGTCTTTCCAGAACATCACCACTATAGAAGAGAAATGAATCTTTCAAAATTATTCTCACTGTGTGGGCTGCTTTGGCCTGAGGATGTTTGATGCCTTCAGCATCTTTATCCAGCTTTGTAAGCCTTGTGCCTTGGGTAACCATGCCTCAGGCCATACCAGTACTTAGCAGCCTGGCAGGAAAACAGCTAAAGTAAGATGCAGCATTTATCAGTCCCTGGCAGCTCAGCCCAGCCACTGTCCAGTAAGACACACATGACCCACCCCTGGGGACCGCTCCCTCTGCCTCCAATGCCGGGGGCAGGAGGCTCTCCTTGTCCCCTCCTCTCTTATCTCATTTTCACCTGTTTCCCTGAGTGCCCATGACTTGCAGCCCCCTCTGCCAGCCCCAGTCTTCCCAGCTGGTACTAATCTCCTCCTGAGGTGCACTCTCGCCTACCACTGTGTTCATACACAAGGGAGAAAAGAATAAAAGCCAGAACTGGTCCTGGAGTCCTAATCCTGTCTCTTCAAGTACATCTTAGGACCCTAACCAAGCAGGACCAACAAGAAAAAGAACTCTGCAGCCAGGACACCAAGTCTAGCTGGTCACCAAGTGACCTGGGACTTTGCAGGTTCTCAGTGGCAGTCCAGACGCCCTACATCAGAATTCCTGACAAAGGAGCCTGGGCATCTATTTTTAAAAGATTCTCTGGCTGCTGCGGCTGCTGTGGCTGCTGCTGCTGCTGCTGAATAGTCATAACAGGAACCCCTGCCCTCCAGCATCTATTTAGCACGATGTGGAACACCTGCACTGTTCCTTGACTATTTGTTTTTTAATGATTGATGAATCCATCTCACAGCAAATCACATTTCCCCAAGCCAGGTACACCTGCCTGGAAGCTGGAATCGCTGGGGACTTGAGCTCAGGATCTGGAAGCAAGAGAGGCCTTCCAGCCTGTGACCTTCCTGGCTGGTGTGCTCAGGACACAGGGGCTCTTGCATGAGATCAGGAGTGGCCCCTCAACTGCTCCTCCCTACATCAGTCTCAGCAGGGGCTACAGAGCAGCCTGTTCACCCCGGGGCCTTGCTGCCTGAATCAGCTCTGTGACGCAGGACTCAGGGCTGCCATGCGACGAGCGTGCCACTCATTCTCAGAAGCCAGGACAGCAAGGTCTGTGCCAGCTTCCTCTGCCTGGCATACTAAGTCAAGGGTATCTGCTCCATATGGCAATGAATAATTTACAACACAATCTACTTCCTGCTTATATAGCCTATTCCATACAAAGATCCATTTGCATATTTATTAATTTACAAAATTAATGCCATTTTCTTAGTCCCTTACAGGATGTGTAGCTGGTCCCTGTCTTTGAATTAATTTTAATCTAAGGTGGAAACATTTGTTAAGGGAGTTGGCTCAGGCCAAAGTAATCAAATGCATGGTAATCAAATGCTGGTAGGGGGTAGGGAGGAAAAAGCTAACATAACATTTATTGAGTGCCTAACTATGCCAGGTTCCAAGAAAATTAATGGTGCAGAATAGAAGTCTCCAAAAACATCCCTGTAATGTGATGATTGTTGCTGGTTTATAAACAAGGACACTGAGACTCAGAGAGAGTAAGAAGTTGGCCCACTGTCACCTTGCTAAGAAGTGGCACAGCCAAAGGTGGCCACAAAGACCAAAAGCAAGTTGTCCATGTGCCCCATATGCAGTAGTGAATAAAGGTTGTCCTTATATGTAGTTAATTTTCTGTAGACAGTACACAACACCCCAGCTAGTTACACTTTCACAGATATTCTTTGCACAAAATGCATCTCATAGAAAACAGTTGAAGAGGTCCACCAAGTCTTTTTCCACTTGCTGCCAGCATTTGAGGAAATCTTCTCAAGAAAACAATGTTTTAGACAGAATTCCTACCTTGTAGCACTAGAAAGGTCTTAACAGTATGGTGAACCACTTTCCATTAAAAAATAAATCTTATACTTACTAACTGGCCTAAACTTCTTCATCGCCATGAAATAACTTCCTGATATGGTTCTCCACAGCTCTTGTTTTTCACACATTGTCCTCTGTCACCTCGTCAATGACAATGGCTCGGTCTGCCTCAGTCATCAGTGTCCTTTCTGTTGTTAGGTATCTCCATGAAATTCTTACCTTTACCCCACTCCTCTGGTTGCTTTTCTATCAATGTGACAAGATAGCGGAAACGACCAACCTAAAAAATGAAACGTGTGTTTTGGATCATGATTTTAGCCCACTGCCAGCTGTCTCCACTGCTTGGGGGCCTGTGAAGTGACAGGCGTTCATGGCAGAGAAAACAGCTCACTGAACTTTGTCCAGGAAGCCCAAAGAGGGAGACCGGAAGAGCTAGGGAGCCAGAGTTCCCTTTGAAGGCCACACCCCCAGTGACCTCACTTCCTCCCCCTAGACCTCTTAAAGGTTCCATGACATTGTGTGCTGAGGACCAGGCCTTCAACACTTGGTGCTTGGGGTGCTTTCTAGGACCAGACCATAGTGTACCCTTTCTTTTAAGTTTCTCACTTCTGTTTTTCTTCCCCACACATTCTCAGTCTCAATCTTCCTGTGCTGGGTATTGTTTCCTATGTTGATTTTCTCAGCTTTTCTTCCCACCCTGCTTGGAGAAATTCCCTCATAACTTAAAATCTGTATTTCCAACTCCTATCTGAGGGTGTTTTGAACATTTGACGATATCTGGATGTATTCCAGACCAAATTCTATAATTGCACCGGACATAGCAAAATCAATATTTCTAAATCTTCCTTCTTTCTTCCTTTGCAAACCCAAAGTACTTTCATTCTGTCTATTTTCATAAAAAGTACCATCCCCCACACATCTAAAGACTTTCATCACTTTGGCCCTTCCTTTATTCCTATTCTCCAGTATTGTTGATTATAAAACATTACTGGCTTCTTTGAAATTCTAAAGTCTCTGAAACAACATCTAAATCTGACCCCTCATTTTATCCTTTCCATTCTGTTTGAAGTAATTCCTTCATTGCCTCAATGGGATGTTCACTGGCCTTCCCAGTTCGGCAACATCCTTAGCCTCCATCCATCCTTCACACTAACACCAGAAACATTTCTGGATCACATCTCTGATCTGTGGCCAATTTTTAAGACATTTTCTCTAAAGATCCCCAACCCCCTTAGCTGCATGGATTCTCCCCTGATATAGAGAACTCATACTCCTTAAGTCAAGAGCTGAGTCTACTTGTGTGCTAATCCACAGCAACAGTACGCAGAGCAGATGTTTAAAAAAATTGTTGAATGATTGCCAGCCTCACCATGCAGGCGGGTCTCACTTTCTCATTGCTGATAGGTGAAAAGGTTTATTTAGACTCACCGTTTCAGAGGTTTCAGTCTGGCCTCTACTGTATCCATGGCAGAAGCAGAATGGATTGCTGGAGCAAAGATGCTTATGGCAGCTGGAAAGTGGAGCAGTAAACAGTGCCAGAGAGGAAATGGTGAGGGGCTGGACATAGGCCCAAGGCAACCTCTCCACAATCGACCCAGACACACACACAAGTGCACTTTTCTCATCCCCTAGCTGGCTCCCAATCAGGTTGACAATTAAGCTTAACTGTCACACACCATTGTATGAAAGCTATCTAATTCCAATTTTATTACATACCACTCATCCCTCAGATTCTAAGATCCAACTGACTTTGACATCCAATGTACAATATCTTCTGATTTGTTACTAGTCTCTGCCTCTGTGCATGCACTTCCCCTAGGGAGGGATAAGTCCTCCAACAGCCAAACTTGATACACACTTTCTTCATGCTCAAGCTCAGTTCAGACACTGCCCTTTTGGAGAAAGCTTCTCTGATGCTATCATGACCAACAAGCTAATCCCTGCTTGTTAGAACCATTCATGTGTTTCTATCTGACAAAGGTAAATACTTCTCTATTTCCAAATCCTTGAGCAACTACATACTGAGCCTGAAGGCATTCTCAGGAAACATAGGGGAATTCTAAGTATGGAATCTTCTTTTCCTGTTTGAAACATTGTGTTTTGAAATATCAGTATAACCACTGGGAAAATCAGATATCAGATCTATTGCATCACTGGGATGTTTTTGCTCAACATGAAAGAGAGAACTCTCAGTGGCCTCCATGGCCTCTTTCCTGTCAGACTCTGATTTTGTCTCTCAAGGCCTCGGCATTCTGAGGATACACTGAGGAATAGACAACGTAAAGAAAGCACTTTAGGTGAAAGTGTTTCTCCACAAGGCTAGGCTGTTCCTTGCCTTTGGCCTTGTGTTGGGCAGCATCTATCTGGCTTTCTCAAGAGAAATGGTGGTAGGATACAGGGTCTATTTACTACTACACCTGGCTCAAAAGTGTAAAATATTATTTGAGAAAAAAAGCCTTCGAAATATTTCACTCCTGGCACCCATTCTGCCGGTTATCTGTCCCTTCCCTGAACAAATATTTACTGACTATCTGTGGGTTTACAGACTGCCTTTGAGTCAGGATGACCAGATGATGAAGTCTTGAGCTCCCCCTAGAGGCCATCGAGAAACTGTGGAAAGAATGAAAAGAGCAGGTGACAGTTACTAGATGCTTGTCTGGGAGAGAGACAAGGATAGCAGGAGGACAGCGAGAAGAGATCAGGTGCTCTCCTGGAAGTATTGGCCCAGGGGGCTGTCCACAACATGTCTTACAGCCAACTGAGCAAAACCAGTGGTGGTTACAGCTGTGAGTTGTGACCCTTTGCAGACAGACAAGGAGGGAATGGAAGCCGCCTTTCCGAGGAGTCTCTTTTCTGCTACTGCGTGCAGGATGTTGCTGATCTATAAAGCATAAATAAAATTTTTGCTATTTTGAATCCACTAAGTCAAGTACTATTTTCTTCACCCCATGCATGAGAAAATCAAGATCTCAAGTTCGTGTTCAAAACAGGTGTGATCTGGGATTGGAACTCCACAGCTCTAAACCCCAGAGCCAGCACTCTGGAATCATCAGACCTCCTTGGAGAAGGAGTCTTTGGGGGTGGGCAGTGCTTAGGGTTGCACTGAGTCTGCATGTGAACCTGACGGAAACACTCCTGCTGCCTAACTGCTTACCCTTGCCAGAGCATTGCCCATCAAATCCCCATCTTCATGATAAAGCCAAGCCATGAGATCTTATCTTCATCTCCTTTCCCCATGAGGTGCAGGCTATTGAATTCTTTCCCTAAGACTACAGCTAAAAAGTAATAGAGATGAATTCAAGCACAAGGAAGCTTTGGACTATGGTGCAAAAATAGCTACAGACAATAGGTAGGTAGTTGGGTATGGCTGTGCTCCAGTGGAAGTTTAAATAAAACCAGACACGTTTGGATGCAGAAGTGCATGCCTGTAAGCTTAGGCATGTGCAGGAACCTTGGTTCGATTCCCAGCACCACATGCTGTGCCAGCCTTGCCCCCAGGGCAGGCTGAGCTGGCCAGAGTCTGGGTGCAGTGGCACACACCTGTACTCCCAGCCATGGGAAGACTGAAAACAGGAGCATCACCATGAGTCCAAGCTGCATAATGAGACCCTTTAACAACCAAATGCATTTAAAAAAAAAACAAAAACCAGAAGTGCATGCTTGTAATCTCAACACTCTTAGAGGCAGAGGCAAAAGGATCACAAGTTTGAGCCCAGCCTGTACAACTTAGTGAGATCTGTCTCAAAATAAAAAAATTAAAAAGGGAGTACAGATGTAGTACAATGCAAAGATTCTGGTTCAATCCCCAGTAGCACTAAAGCAAAATTGCAGTACATGGACCTACTGTCTGCTGTTTGTCAAGCCCTGGTGTAGACTCTTCTTTCCTTGATTAAGAGATCTATAGAGCAGGGGCATCCAGAAAAGCCTCAGACACAGCAGATTCTGGTAGTCCTGGCACTGGCAAGGAACCCAGACTCACTCAGGCAAGGAAATACAAGTGTTGGTGTTTTGTTTGGTTTTGTTTTTGCATTACTGGAGATGGAACTTGGGACCTTGCACTGGCCGGGCAGGCACTTAGACCCCTGAGCTATCTCCCTGGACTGCTGTATTTGAGGGGAGGAAACTGAGTGGAGGCAGCTGAGCCTGAGACAGGTAGACTACATGGGCAAAAAGGGGACAAGTTTACACAGCAAAGGAGCCAGAGGCAGCCAATCAAGGTGACATATGGCTGCAATCTCAGCTGCTAGGAGAGGCCGAGGCAGGAGGATTCCAAGTTTTCGGGCAGACTAGGCAATTTAGCAAGACTCTGTCTCAAAATAAAATTTTTTAAAAGGGCTGAGGATGTGGCACAGTTCTGGAATTGAGATAAAAGAGGAGCCACATCATGAGAATATTATAAATCAGACTACGGAGTGACAAGTTACTACTGATCAATAGATATTAACAAGGAAGAGCTCTATCTTCATGGATGAATCCATTCTGTAGGCTATTGGGAGACCCTAAGGGGTCCTGAGACCAGGGATGGGGGCTCAGGAGAGGGACGAGCTAATGGGCTCATCACATGCCCAGGGTCCAGTGAGTGGACATGAAAATGTTGTATACACACACACACACACACACACACACACACGACATGATGCACCCTCAAAGGGTAACTAGGAGCTGATGTTTAATGAATACAGAGGTCTATACAGGCAAGATGAAAAAGTTCCAGAGATCTGTTGACCACCATCGACTTGACAAGTCTGGCCTGAACTCTAACCACATTAAGGAGGTGCGCTTTATGGTGTGTGTGTGTGTGTGTGTGTGTGTGCTTGACCTAGCTATTCCCTTTCTGGGTATCTTTCTGTAAGAGAGCCATCGCATCACAGAACTGTGTGCATGTCCATGTGCGTAGCAACTCAATTCATAATAGCTAAATTTTTGAAACAGCCCATATGTTCATCATCAGGTGAATGCAGAAAGAAAATATGGCATACACACAATGGGGCACTACTCTGCCATAAAGAAAGATAAATTTGAGTCATTTTAGGAAAGTGGCCACACCCTGAGACCATAATATTAAGCAGAATAAATCAGATGTGCAAACTGACATATCACATGGATTCTCCTATGCGACAAATCCAAAATACAAGCAAAGAGGCAAATAAAAGACAGACAATAGAAGTAGGGAGATAAATCTTTCTCGACTTGAAAAGGGATCATGAGAAAAAAAAAAAAAAGGAAAAAAAAAGGGGCCGGGGAGATGGCTCAGTGGAATAAGCGCTTCCCTGGCAAGCGCAAGGGCATGAGTTCAATCCCCGGTTCCACCAAAAAAAAAAAAAGGGATCGTGAGAACGGGTGGGGGGAGATAAAAAAAATTCAGCTGTGCTATGTTCAGGTAGCAGCTCCACAGAGGGAATGTCACCACTGTGCGTGTGAGCATGCATTTAGTGGATTGCTAACTGGTGGGTAACTTGTTACTCTCAGCTGAACTGAACTAGCGTGGCCCTGGGTGTGGGAGGCCCACCTGGGGATGGCTGCCAGCAGCGTAAGAGGCGGAGCTGGAGAGGCTGTTAGGAAAGCTGCAGGGACGCTATTTGGAGAAGCTATGGGAGCTGCGGGAAGCTGCTGGTTCTCTTGGGCTGTTCTGCTGGAGGACCTCATCATGCTGGCTTTCCTGATGAACTTGGCTCTTCTTATCAGAGGAGGGGATCAGGACCTCATTGTCACTGAGAATGGCTCCGGTTCATTTCAGGGGAGTTCCGGTCCTCATCTCGAGGCTCTGGAGAGAAACACAGTGCACACACCGCCGTCTCCTGGAGAAGCCTGTCGTGTTGGTTTTCTGGATCGGAACTCAGCTTTCTCACCACTGCAAGAGCTCGGGACCTTGGTGTTGCTGAGGATGGCTGTGGTGATTGTGGGGCAGCTCTGGTGCTTACCTGGAGTGCTGCTTCCTGGCGCTAGCACAGGTCCCTCATCTCACTGGCGCAGACTTTCTAGCTTCCACCACTGCGAGCCTGCCCGGTGCAGATCTGCGAAACATGCCTGCACGTGACATTGACATTGCCTCCTGGCCTCCAGCTGCACTGTGGGAGGCCTTATTACGGGCTGTATGTTTTCAGCGGACTCATGCGGGACATTAGGATCCAGGCCTTCAGTTAGATTCTTTGGTCTTTAGTGTGTGGACAGATTTCCTTCAATCGGGTATATGATTCTTTGGGTGATCCATTATAAAATAATCTTATAAAAATTGTATTGTATTGCTCCCCTTACAAACCCCCAAACCATGACAATACACTAACAAAAAAAAATTTAATATAAAAATAAAATAAAAAGTCAAGAAGACTATAAACTAAGGCAGGGACAGAGGGGAGGGGGGAAGGGACAGGTCTAGTGACTTGGGAGGGGCATGGAGCCCTCCAAGGCTCTGTGTGGCTGCAGCTGCTGGGGTGCAGCTGGCTTCCTCTCTCCGGGTCACACTTTGTCTCACCCTGCAGCATCAGGACACAAACAGGGCCTTGCTGCTCCGCTGGGGCTGTCAGCCATGGGGCCCGCTCCTGTCACCCGAGTCCACGCGGCGTGGTGTCTCCTGCCATATGTCTGGCCACCCAGCTCATTAATCACGCCTCCTGAAAAGTCTCTTAATTACATTATGTTCACAATCCATAAAACATAATTAAAATATGTAAATCCATTATATTCTTTAATGAGCACATTGAGACCTCAAAATTTTAAATTAGATATAAAATTGATGTGGACCCACGACGATCGATTACCCGTGGTAATAAATCACCCTCAATCCGGTTGGAGGTGGCGTCCCTCCTCCCAGTGGAGAAGTTAGTTTTTTGCCCATTTTGTTCCCAGCCGTTCCTACAACTGGTAGAAATTGTGTCCAATCTTTTATGGGTGGCATTGCAGGCTTGTGGTGACTCGACTACCATGGTAATAACTAATGTTTGGATGCTACTCTGGTGCTTGCAAAAAGCTTGTTGGAAACAATATCTTATTCGTGCTTCAGCAATATTCTTGTTCTCACTTTCATATAAGTACAGCCATGATGAATTCTTAGGGAAAATATCGGAAACGGTACGGGTCTTGCTCCTCTCTTACCCAGACCACATCACACAGTCACCCTCCATCAACTTAGGGACCTTCGTCTTGTCACTGTTTGCAGTCCTGAGGAGTGAAGCCACAGCCATTAAACCCAGCTACACCCCCAGGTCTTTCTTTCATTTCTAGATCTGAAACAAGCTCTCACAAGTTAGGATAGATATATAGGTACATTCTCTTAATTCAATGAATAGAGGGATTATTCTAATAGTGTTTGTAAGTAGGATATCATGTCTGAATCTTGTACAGCAAATAAGCACTAGAAAGACAGTATGCAATGTGTTAATTATTGGAACTGTCCTACCAACTTGATTTGAAACTGTCTCATTGCTATTTATTTCTCAATAAAATTATGGGAAAAAAAGAAACAAGTTACTCAAATGGGGCTCCATCCCCCTGCCTCAGTCTCCCAGAATGCTGAGATGACAGGTGTGCACCACCATGCCCAGCCTCACTGAATTTGTAAGAACAACTTCTTCAAGAGCCATTTTTATCTGGGCAATCTTTTTTTTTTTTTTTTGACCCTCCTAATGGCCATGTAAGACAGTGGTTAAAAGTGTCACACTTGTTTTATGGGTCACATGTTCATCAAGCTCATAAAAGTTAATTTTTTTAAAGCCAGTTGGCCCCTGTGAGGACACAGGCAGGCCAAGGCCAGGCCCAGCTCTACCTGAAGTAGAAGGTTCCTCCTTCTTGGACGTCTGTCCCCAAAGACCTCTTGCCACCACCCCACACCTCTGCTGTCACTATGCAACAGGAGCTTTAGTCAAGCACTTCCTTTTCCTCCTGATCCAGTTCCTTCCCATCTCAGCATAGTTTACCTCAGCCTTCCTGAATTTCAAGTTACTGTCTTGGTGTGAGGCAGGAGCAAAGAGCAACGGCCTTGGCGCTGCACACAGCTTGAGCACGTGTCCCAGCGTACGCATTTGTAAGAGCATGTCGTGGTCACTTTGCTACAATAAGTAATGACTTTCCCTTAAAGGTAGTGGGGCTGCTACAAAACAGCACAAGAAAAACACCTTCTTCTCTGTGAATGCTCTTTAATCCCTCTCCAGGATTCTGATCATCCTTAGGATAATAATCTGTGGGATTAGTCCCCTAACCTGGAGAAAACCTTCTTTCTCTCTGTGGATGGGAATTTGCGTCTGAACAATTGTGAATATTTTTGTTTCTTGTGCAACTGATTGTGGGCAGCAGAGATAATGTACATACAAAATGTGCTTTCTTCCTATGGCTATCCAGCTGTAAGGTTTTCCTCTAAATATTAGAGATGTTTCACTAGAATACATGCAGAAGGTATCAAGAAGTTCATTTGCAAGTCTAATTCTTTTTTTCTCCAAGATTATAAATCTAAACTTCAGTAGCAAGTGGACAATCTGGACATCACTCGTTTTCTTGTTGGTAAATACCCATTAATTGTCTACTGTCTACCTGTCCAACTCAGTACACTCATAAAATCTTACTAGATTCAAACTACATAAAGTAGAGTGGTACTAGATCAGTGCCTTGATTAGTGCTGTATCTGTAAAGCTCACCACAGACCTGGCATGTAGTGGGAATTCAGGAAGTATGGGTTAAATAATATTGTAATTACCAAGCCTACTCATTCCTTGACATAAACTTATGACTCTGGGGCAAATCCCAACTTGTAACACCAACATTACTCCTTCATTTTAAGAACTGAGTTTGACACTGCTGGTGTTTGTTTGAATGGCCTGGAGGCCTGTTGCCAGCTGAGTGTAGTGTAGTGATGCCCCCCCTTGGAATCCCAGCAGCCAGGAGGCTGAGGCAAGAGGATCACTACTTTGAACTCAGCCTGGGCAAATTAATGACTTAGTAAGACAAGATCTCAAAATAAAAAATTTTAAAAGGCTACGATGTAGCTCAATGCAAAGGCCTTGTATTCAAATTCTAGTACAGAGAGAGAGAGAGAGAGAGGGAGAGAGAGAGAGAGAGAGAGAGAGAGAGAGAGAGAGAGA
>NDGM011252306.1:3073-16135 GCA_002564305.1 Octomys mimax | reverse complement strand
TCCTTCATTTTGTGTGTCGGGTATTTGTCCCAGCAACGAATAAAAAGTAACTAAGACAATAGTTTAGCACTGTAGCCTATTATTTCTTCTGTGACTCTCTTAACTGCTTCACCATTCCCTTCTGGTCTCTTAGATCTTTTACAATCTGGGTAATAATTGTCTGTATTAAATTCACTTTGTTCTAGGAACTTAGAGTTCTATCTTCCTCACTGGATTCTAAATGATACAATTTTTTTAGAATAAGGTAATTATGAATCATAATCACTATAATGACTGTACTTCTTTAATGCTTACATGTATCAGATATCATTCTATGCACCCTTAATATACTAATAGGCGTTTTTAATGAATGAGGAAACTGAAACAGAAAGACCTTAGTGGGATTGCTCAAGATCATGAAATCCATTTATAGTTTGGATTTTTAAAAATAATACAGTGGTTTTTCTGTTGCACTCTTTTGTCATGTATCATGTTTCTCAAAAATATCATGTATTTTATCTAGTATATTTTGATACTACTTGTTCTGTTTACATATTATAAAGGAACACAATATGCACTTACGCTGTATGCAACCTGATGATAGAAGCTATAATTAAGAAAGGCATATACATCTTCAATAAATAAAATGTCCTTCTTCTAGTTTGCTTTTATAAGTGTTATATCATTGCTAAACAAGACCTTTTCAAGTAAATATCTTCCAGAATCTTCTATTTAAGTGAGATCTAGATGGCAGTCCCAAAATCACTGGGTTATCCTTGAAATAAATTTTCACTTGCAAAAATTCTTCTCTAATCTTCATAGAAATGTGCAGCCTATCCAAAATCATTACTCCTTAATTTATCTATGTGAAACAAATATACATTTTAGTACTATGTTAAATCAAATCTAGGAAGTAATCTTTTCTTTTTAGCTAAATAATCATTGCTGCACATCATTATGGTTGTTTGCCATTACTGTAGTCTGGGTAGCTACATTCCTCACACTCTCAATCAGTACAATATAAATCTATCAGCTACTATCCAAACAACCCTCTGGGTAGAAGTCATTCAGTATGCATACAAGGATACTCATATTATGGACTGAAATGTACAATCAAGCCGAATGAGGTACACATAGCTGTTTTCTATTTAGTTTGGTTTCTAATGTGAGCTAATTTGTTGTAAGGACTGAAGGCATTACTAAGATTTATTTCAAGATTTGAATGAGATAAAATTATCATTTGAAGGTGAAAATTTTATTCTCCACTCAACTTTAGCACACTTTGCTTTTCTATTTTCTTAATGTCAGATAGAGGAAAGTTCTTGATATATTTGCACATAGGATGATAATAAGCTTCACAACATCATCTCCTTCCCTGAAACCAATATCCTGAAATCTCTACCTTCCATTTACAGTGATAGATGTGGTTAAAAGCAAAGGTGATGTGAATATCACTTAAACTTGAAAAAGGCCAATGTGAAAATTAGATGTCAATTACATAACACAATACAGGATTCACCTTGTTCTTAGATTTATATCTTAACTAAATGCTCAGACAGTAAGTAGAACTATTCAGTAGATGCCTAATGTATCATGGAAGTAAGTTTTCATTTAAGCATCACTTTCCTTTGGGCAAAAATGAAGCACAAATTAAGAGAAAGACCTTGAAGTTAGTATAATGTCATCTATGGTTTCAGAATAAATTTGTATTATATTCTGAAACTATACCACGGTTGGAAACTTTGTAAGGAAAGAATCATCACCAAACTGATATTCAAGAGAACACCATGCTATGGTTACTAAAAGATGTAATTGGCTATCCTGAAAGGAACTATGCTGTATTGTTTGTGCACATGAAATGTGTTTTGTTAGGAGATTAACAGGGTATAGAACATAAATTTTGTAACCATGAAAAACTTGTGGATCAGAAGCATAGTGGTCCCTTGGTTCATGAAATTAATTATTTCCATGATTCTGGTCACAAATCGAATTGGATTAGAAGTGAATCAAAGTCAATCACTAGGTTCAGTGGGGACCTTGTAAGAACATTTTACTGTTCTCATCCAATTCCATTCGCAAACAGAACCATGGGGAGAATTAATTTTGTGAACTGAGCTACCACTACATTTAATTTTATCAATGATTATTGCTAGCCTATTAAGAAATGGAAAATAAAGTGCTTATTCCACTGAGCCATCTCCCCGGCCCTGAAAATGCTATTTTTCCTTTCATTATGAAGACTCTGTATTCTTTTTATTTGAAATACTGGAAGGCAGAAAACATGCACATTTTCAGCTTTTAACCAAACAGAAATAGGTATATTATTGATCATAAGGAATAAGACTTTACTAATGAACCCTGCTATATTAGTGACTCATTAAATATATAATGATTCAGATATTATGATTGAACAACTTTGAAGAAAAATTTGTTTAATATGAAACTGTGTTACAGTGAAAATATTAGCATAGAGCCTGAAATAAATCAGAAGGCAAATGTTATGGTTTGTGTCCAGTTGTCTCACCAAAGCTTCATGCAGTCATGAGGTGGACTTCTAAAGTTTGTGATTAACTCATGATTCACTGGGATTATGGGTGTGAGTACTTTACCCAGACTGGGGTGGAAAGCCTACATGCAACATTAGGGAGACAGACTTGCTCTCTGTTGTCATTGTTGTTGATACTTCTCCCCTTTCTCTGCTCTTTGCTGCTGGCATGAAAGGTTGCTCTCTACCATGCACCACTCTGCCTCAGAGCAGGCTGAGAATGGACTGAAACCTCCAGTAACTGTGAGATAAATAAACATTTCCTTTGTTCATTTGGTTGTCAGGTATCTGTCCCAGCAATGAGAGAAGAGTAACTGAGACAGCCAGTAAGTTAATACTATAACCTAAAATTTATATTTTATACTGTATCATTGTTGTTTGATTTTCTTAACCACTAATGTTCACAACTATTTTTATAAGAATCTTAATTGCTCCTGTCTCTTCCACTTCTGCCATTCTTTCCATTCTCAAAGCCGTAATACTGGTTGAGGTCACTTTTTACTTGGATCATTACAAGATTCTAAAATTATTTTTGCCTTCATTCTTGTTTTTCTCTGATGCATTCTAACTCATTCCTTGTTTGTCAGTAAATGTAGTACTTTTACTGTATACATTTAATCATGTCAATTAGCTGCTAAAATAATTCCAACCCTTTCCATTTCAGTCAAGGTGAGATTCAAATTTCTTAATATATCCTATCAGTTCCTCTGTGATCTAAATTTGACTTCTAATTTTTAGGATTAGGCTACCTCTTTCAGGTAGGTAGCTGTGGAAAATTTAGATGTCCAAGGATTTACGACTGCATACTAAAAGGAGAAGTCTATGTTCTCATCTTTTAAATATGAATTGGCCCTGCAACTTTTTTGATTCAAAATACAGTATCATAGTAGTAATAGATTGTGAATTCTGAACCAAGACTACAAAGCAATCAAGATTTCACACTTATTCTCTAGGAACCTTACTAGTGCTATGGAAAGAAACTTGAACTATCTATTTTGAGACTGCATAACACAAAAGAGATCTCATATTGAAGGAACAACTCCAGTTCTAGAACAATGTTTGACTTACACAAGCATTAGTCAACAAATAATAGTTCTATGCTGCTATGTTTAAGGATGGCTTGATAGCAAAGACTAACATTATGCTCTCATCTTTCCTTGTTTTGTTTTCTATTGAATGAAAGTAATATGATTTATATACTACAATAAAATAAATAGAATGATGACTCATGTTTACAACTATTAGATCTCTGTAACTGTTCTTATACTTCTGTGAGTTGAGCTACATTTGTTTCAGCTCATCCACTCCTCTTGTTCTAATTTTATGGAGATTATGGTGAAGTAATGTTGACAAGAAACAGAGGAATATCTCAAGAAAACAAATCTAGTAGTTCAGTTTTGCAATCAGAATACTGTAAATGAGAAGGTTTTTTTCAAGTAAGAAAAGAGCAGTATTGGCTCCAGAATGTATAATGACATTATGGATGGGTCCAGGATCATGAGGAAACACCTGACACTAATTGAAAGTAACCAAGCGTACATGTATGAAGTGATACTTTTTTTCAGTGAGGAGTATTCTTATTAGATTGTCAGGTATTTAAAATATCATAGACTCCAATAAAAGCATTCTGGGCTGGGGAGATAGTTCTGCAGTTTAAGCACCTACCTTGTAAAATTATGGACCTCGGTTGGATCTCTGGTACTACACGCTGTGTTGGCCACTGAAACTAGGTGTGGTGGCAAATACCTGTAATCCCAGCACTGGGAAGGCTGAGACAGGAGGATTACTATGAGTCTGAGCTGCATAGTGAAATGCTGTACCAAATATATAAATAAAAGATTTTTTTAAAATGCCAAGTCTCATTTCATCTAAGTGAAGGGAGAAACTTGTCATGTTATTCTTGGTCTGAATTATATTTCAGGAATCAGGGAATATCTTTGGAAAGTTTTCCATCTTTAGGATCTCTACAAATTTTGGTAAAGGCAGAACATGGAGATGTAAAGGAGTAAGGGGAATAATTTTGAAAAAAATTACGAATGGCATACTACTGATTGTTGAAATTTAGAGAGATTAAGTTGACAAATTTGTAAAATTTCTATTGTCTAAAAGCCTGAATGATTAAAACACTGAAAATACTACTCCAGAAAAATAATTTTAGTCTGTAAAGGAAATATCACAAAGAATCAAAAAATGTGGCCACATCTTATTAAAAAGCTTTTCATAACAAAATAATTCACCAACAGAGTGAAGAGAAAGTGCACAGAGTGGCAGAAAGTTTTAACCTATTTTTCCTCAACCAAAGGATTTACATATAGAACATAGAAAGAATTAAAAAGAATCACTCCCCAGATTCAAGGATCCAATTTGAAAATGGGCATCAGAGATTTATATGAGCTTCTCTGATGAAGAAATCCAAATGGCAAATAAATATGAAAAATCAAAATATGCAAAAAAATAGCACTCAAATTCCACCTAACCCCAGAAAGAATGGCTATCATCAGGAAATAAACCAAAAACACTGATGGGGTTCAATCCCTGGGGTGCTGTGCAGGCCCTGCCCATGGGGCATGCTGAGACAGGATTGAGACTGGGCATGGTGGTGAGTGCCTATAATCCCAGCACTTGGAAGCCTGAAAACAGGAGAATTACAATGAGTCCAATATACATAGTGAGACCCTGTAGACCCTGTAGACCCTGTCCTAAATACAGAAAAAAAGGAAGTCAACCAATAACAAATGCTAGAGTGCATGTTGGGGGGAAAAAGAAACCCCTCTCCACTGTTGGCGGAAGTGCAGGCTGTTACAGCCACTATGGAAAGCGGTATGGAAATTTCACAAAACAAAAAACACTAGGATTAGAGGTCCCATTTGACCCAGTTATTCCCCTGCTAGGTATTTTTTCTGAACAACTGAAAACATACTACAGAAATATATGTGCAGCCATGTTTATACCACATAAATTATCATAGCTAGATCTTGGGAAGAATCCAAATGACCACAAATTGAGGAATGGGTAAAAGAAATGTGGTATTTTTGTCTAATGGTGTACTACTCAAAAGCATAATAAACTGGAGAGTTTTATAGATAAATAGATATAACTCAAAACTGTGTTGATAACTGAAATAAATCAGATCCATTTGTATAAGCATTGTGTTGTCTATCTAGTATAAGAAACTGAACGAGTAAATAAGAATTCACTGCTATACATCTCCCTATTGGACCTATTTTCATTGTGTTGCATAGGTTCTGGTATGTTGTATGAGCATTTCCTTTAATTGTAGATTTTTAAAATTTCTTTTTTCAATTTCAGCTGTAACCTTTTCTTTGTTCTTCGGGGGGATTATTTAATTTCTGTATTTTTAAAGAGCTTTTGTGGTTTCTTTTGTCATTGATTTCTGATTTCATTGCACTATGGTAAGATAATATGCACAGAATCATTTCAATTCCTTTGCATTTACTTAAGCATGTTGTATGAGATAGTATATGGTCTATTTGAGAGATCATCACATGTGCAGCTGAGAAGAATGTGTTTTCTGATGTTTTGGATGGAAAACTATAAACGTTTACTAAGTCCATTTGTGCACAGATTTAGTTCTGTTCTGATATATTTTGCTGATTTTTGTCTTGTTGATCTATGTAGTTGAGACAGTAGGGTATTAATTTCCCTCATTACAATTGTGCTATTTTTCATTAGATTTTTCATGTACATTAATATTTGTCCTATATAGTTGGTTGTTCATGTATTTGTTCTATACATATTTATGATTGTTTTATTCTCCTCTTGAAGTTTTACACTAACAAGTACATAGTGACCTCCTTTGTTTCATTTGATCTTCTTGGTTTGAAGTTCACATTTCCTGTGAACAGAATAGCTGTCCCTGCATTTTTCTGAGTTCCTGCTTTCATTCTATGAATTTCTTTTTGAGTTATATATATTTCTTGTGTGCATCATATTTTTGAATCTTGCTTCTTGATCTATTCTGCCAGTAGTTACTTTTGATCTATGAATTGGGACCATTTACATCGATGGTTATAGCTGATAGGTTTGACTTATCTTTTTCATGTTATTTTCCAGCTGTTGGCTCCCTACTGTTTCCCTCTGGTTAATTGCATGTCCTGCTAGGTGATTTACTTTTGTACTTTTTCTTGAAATTGTGCTCATATTTATCTCTGTATAGAGTATCTTCTGGTAGCATTTCTAGTGTTAGTTTGGTGGTCATGGATTTCTTCGGTTGTTCTTTTACAAGAAGTATCTTAGTTGTCTATTTTAATATAAAGTGTTATGGGTCCATCAATCTGGGTTGGAAATTATTTTATTTTAGGACTTGGAAAATTTCACTGCAAGCTCTTCATGACTTGATAGTTTGTTTTCATATTTCTACCATGATTCTGATGGACTTTCCTTTCTAGGTAATGTTTCTTTTCTCTAAAAGCTTTTAATGTTCTGTTATTTTGCTGAATTTCTAGCATCTTGATTATTATGTGTATGATTGTAGATTTATTTTGGTTATGAATAATTGGAGTTCCATATGCCTCACTTATCAGTTCCGCAGATTTTATTCCTATGCTTAGGAAATTTTCTGCTATTACTTTTGCAAATATTTTATTTGTTATGTATGTTGACCGGCCTTTCCACTGACATGAAATATTCTTATATTTTTTTCTTTGTATCATATTGCAGCTTTTTAATTTCTATTTCCTGAACCATTGTTATGTCCAAGAGATCTTTCCTTTCATGATCACTCAATGTAATCCTGTCTTCAAGATCTAAAAGTCTGTCTTCAGTTTCATTTGATGGTTTTGTCAGCTTTCATTGGAATTTTTAATTTCATGGGCATTTGTTTACAACCATTTCATCTATTCTATTACTTTCCTATATCAAACATTCACATTTACCATATATTTGCTATTATCGTTTTTTAAAGTTTTATCTATGTTTAGATTTGCTGAGCACTTCCTTTATAAGTGTTGACATTATTTTACCTGAAAGATTATTTCAGATCTTATTTCTTATAGACTTTGATTTGTTTTCTTATTTCAGTTGCTGTCATTTCAGAAATGATATTTGTCTGTCTTTAATCTCTATCTCAATTCCTGCCGGACTTGTTATAGATGGGCTGGAGGTCTAAGGTGGCACTTTGCTTCTACATGTTGTCTTTTTCTACTTAAAATTTTTATATTGTTTTCCCTGTTGTTCCTTGCATGCTTTTAGAGAAGGTATCTTTATCACTAGTATCAAGGCCTCAATTGGCAAAATTTCCTTTTCAGCTATTTCTTCTGCGTGTAGGAGACTTTTGGTTTGTGTTGTCTCAAAACCCGACTGTTATAGTTAATTAAGAAGAAGGTGTTAAAAAAAAAAAGTAAATGTTGATATCCAATTGGCTCAGTCCCTGGTAATTTGGTGCTGGGATGTCATGAAGTTAGTATACCAAAACTTCCCAGTATTGCTACAGAATTGAGAATAACTGATTAAAACAGATATAATATCCTAACTAAGGTAATATAATTAGCCCTAACAATAGCATCAAGGGCCATGCTATAGCTCAGCAAACTAGACGCTTGCTTAGGAAAGTGCAGGGGCCAGGATTCAATCCCTGGCACTGCATGCTCTGCCCGCCCCACCCCTGGGTGTACTGAGCCACTGATGGAGTCTGGGTGTGGTGGCCCAGGCCTGGTATTTCAGCACTAGGGAGGCAGAAATCAGGAGGATCACTATGAGTCTGAGATACACACACACACACACACACACACACCAGTAGCATCAAAAAGTTTAAAAACTGACAATCTAAAGTGCCTGTTAGTAGGCGCAGGGGCTGGGGGTTCGATCTCCCAGGTCTTCCATGCCCACCGAGGCCCCAGGGCTCACTGAGACAGAGATTGAGATTGGGTGTGGTGGTGTATGCCTGTAATCCTAGCACTTGGGAGGCTGTAAACAGGAGAAATACTCTGAGTCCAGTCTAGTGATGAGACCCTGAATACTCTGTGCAACCTTCCCTAACAAATACAAAAAAAAAAAGAAAAAAGAAACTGACAATCTGTAGTAACTATTAATTTTGTACCTTTATCCATAGAAGCAATGTGTACAAATATATAACCAAACAGACATAAATTGGAAGCATGTATGCAAAGTGCTTCTTCCCCTTTTCAGAGTAGTTTTAGTCTGTGGCAGGGAAATTTAAGAAGAATAGTGAATAGAGCAAAGATACCTGAAAATAAATAATGTAGAAGCCTGGAGGGAGGATGAAGAATTATCATTTAAGTGTCTGGAAACTAGAGAAGAAAGAAGACAAAGAATGAAGGAGTAAGCAAGAGGTTATTGAACTTGATCAAAAGAGTAAGCGACTATTCACTCATGCGAATACATGATGAAGTCTAGACAGGTAAATTGAGGAAAGGGGGAAAGAAGATCAATAGACTGCAACAAAAATATGGGTGAACGACAAAAAAGAGGAAAAGGAAGGGGAAACAAATCAGTACAAAATAAAAATGAAATATCAAAGAAATCCTTTCATGTATACCAATAGTCCAAAACTACTGGATAGCACTGCTAAGTATGCAGCAGAGTTTGCGCTGGATTTCAGGCTGAACCTGCCCTCCAGATGTGGGGGTCAGGGGCCAGTACTTTATGCATATTCCTTTGCAGCCTGCCACTCTTTCCCCTGTGTGTGTTGGTGATGTCTCTGTCCCAGTTACTGTATTGTTTACAGAGACAGTGAGCTGCTCCCAGTCCCCTGCACCATTCACTAATCTGTTCCTTGCTTAGCCTTCTGTGCTCCTAGTCCACCTATAAGTATCAGTTCTCTAAGGATGTTTTCTGTGCAATGGGATGGGATCCTTACTATAATCTGGTCCTCTGCTCCTATACTTGCAGTCCAAGTCTGCTTAATCCCAACTTTTACTTATCTTTCCAGGTAGGGTGTTAAATTCCCATTAGGTGCTTTCCACATTCCACTGCCACCTTTACCAGCTTCTGCAGTCATTTGTCACTTCCTCCTGGAAGATAGTTAGTGCTCTGGAGTGCCTTTCTGTTTCTGCCTCCAGAGCATGGGGACAGAACAAAAATGCACAGTCCCAGGTTAGAGGAAAGTGTCTAAGCTGTTTCATTTACTAGGTACCTTTTTAGTCTTCAATCTTTTTCTCGAGGTTTCCAGTTAGCACTCTGATGCACAAAAGGTAAGGGAAGAAAATACAAAAGAAAAGGGAAGAAAAGAAAACAAAGGAGAAAAATAATAAGAAAGAAAAATTAAACACAAAAAGGAAAACTTGGGCTGGCTAACTATCTCAGTAGAGTAAAGTGCCTGCTTAAGCAGATGCAGACTGGGGTTCCATTCCTGTTATGCCCCACCCCTGGGCTGTGCTAAGATGCTGACTGAGACTGGGCGTGGTGGCACACACATGTAATCCCATCGCTTGGGAGGCTGAAAACAGGAAGATCACTATGAGTCTGATTTGGGTAGTGAGATCCTGTAGACCCTGTACTAAATGCATTTAAAAAATAGGAAAATTTACTTATCCTGAGGAAAGGAGAAGTACTGTTTTGGCCAAAATTATTGCTGGACAGTGATATCTTTTTTTTGGAGGAAGGCAGAAGAGGCAGGGGACTTTATATTCAAAGTCTGTCTTCTGTGACTTGATTTAGCCACATTATTTTAGTACATATACTTTTTTCTTCATTTAAATTTCCAAGTATGACAGATAGTTGTCCTGATCTGGTGACCTGCCAGCAGCAGGGTGAGCTGCCTAGGCATTTTTATGAAGTCCTTTATGTTTTCCTTGCTCTATTATTACTCTCTTATGTCAGATTGATTTTAGCCTCAGAATATATGTCTCTTAACGTTCTTCTAATTACCTGTATTTTAGGTGAATTTCCCTGAGTAGCAATGTATGAGGCTCCTCCTCTATTCAGCCATGTTGTACCTCCAAATGTTTGTCTTTCTTAAAGAAGGTGATGTACTGTAGCTTACAGACAGCATATATATGAAGTATTTCAGAAGTTTCTAAAGACAACAGCATAACTTTTTCTCAACTTTTTATGTCTAAGTTGACATAGTATTTCCAATACAATAAATTCTATAAATCTGCCCCCAAGAAGGTTCACAAGATAAAGTATAATCTTTGATGTGTGTAAGTAGTGTGAAGTAAGGTATTTTAAATGAATAGAACTAAATTTCATTGTTTCAGCCTAAGGGAAAAAACAAAGCAAATATAATATATTAAAATCTGACTTAATACTAAATACAACTAAAACATAAATAAATATTGAATAATCCAAGAAGAATGGTATAGCATTTGATGTGATAAATTTTCACTTCAAATTTCCATAATTCAGTTGGGCCAACAATGAAAAATGAATTTGAATCATTCTTTTGAATATTCTAAGGGTTAAAGCTTTGATTGTTTATAGCCAGACAAGTAATAAGCAGCAAATACTATAAATTCAGAAAATAATGTATTTATATCAATGATTAATTGAGTTTAGAAGGGAGTTATATAATAACATTTAATAGATATCTCTTGTTTCTTAAAATAGAATAAGAGAAAACATACAACTATTATTTCCAAAAAAGAATTTTTGTTTTATAGCCAATAGCATCCAAACACAGTACAGTTGATAAAATTACAGGTTTGCACAAATTAGTAATGATTACAAATATTCTACTTTTCCATTCAAGATTTCTAAGTTTTTATGTCACTGTTGTGGCTTTACACTAAAATTGTACCTCATAGGACTATAAAAAGTTTAAGTTTGAAAAAGGACAATGACTAAAGAATCTCCTGTCATTTTGCCCAAATTATTATTCTTTCAGAGTTATAGCACAGAACCAAATCACTGGTAATATGAGACTTTGGATAAATAAAATAAAATGTTTATCTGATGTTGTATTCTACTTGCATTGAACCTATAGTTCACTACATTAAAAGTATGTATTTATTTCTGTTTCCACATTTAGCAGAAAATTCTTTTGCTTCAACATTCAAAATCTTCATACTTCTAAGTTTCTGCATAGTTTAATAAATGCTTTGTTTTTTATTGCATAATTTTCTTGGCAATAATGTCCTAAAAGGATACATACGTGTGTGTGTGTGTGTGTGTGTGTGTGTGTGTGTCTGTCTGTTCTTTGAGTTATTGAATTAGCTGTGAACCTAGAAGAACTGATTTCTTCCCATGTTTGCCTCTTTCCTGATCATGAAAATTTCTACCATTGCTGTTGAGAATTATGAGTCAGGAAAGGAAATGAAAATCCTTATGTATAAAATAATATTTTTAGGGAATGCATAGAAAGTGATGTAAATTTAGAAATTATTATATTATGAGAAATGAGGAAAACTAAAATGAAAGTTTTGTGGTGAGACAAAACATCTTCACTGATTTTTTTTCTGGCTTCTGTTTTGAGAAATCCATTGTTTTCGAAGTTCACAGTCAGTTTTTACCTATTAGTAGTGACTACTGTGCAAAGAGTAACTTCTGATACCTAGAATGTAGTGTATCAAAATCAAGGAATCTAAGACTACACAAGGATATGTATGTTTGTGAGGGTGTTCATGTGACAAATATATAGTTTTCTGCATAAATATTTGTCTGTGCCTTAGAAATTATAGTAAAAAAATATATTTGGATTGTAGAAATTACCATAAGTTCGTATACTATCTGGAGAAGCTTCCTATAGTAGGTATATTTCCATTAGAATTTTGGTGAATAAATTACGTTTGATTTGGCACAGAAGCAGAGATTGAATACGTCATAATAGTAAAAGGCAAGCACATTCTGAGGAGTGATAATATTTACATTTGGCAATAGAAATGGGGACAAATCTGCATGCAGTGAGAGAAAATATTAACATATTCAAAGTAGCAAAATGCCTAGTGAGCCTCCTATATCTTTGGCAAAATTATTTTCTGTAGCTATCTATTCATAATACCAAAGATGTCCTTCTAGGACTAAAGTATTTGAAGTGCATTAACTCTTAAAAATGACATACTTTGAGTTTTGAAATTATTTAGCACTTTGCGAAGTGATTGGCTAGTACATAGTGTGAGTTGCAGCGATTCTTTACCAAATGAGATCTTCATGGCTGTATCAGAGATAATGTATCTCTGTATGTTTTGATGTACTGGTCAAAGGAAACTTGTCCACAGAGAAAAGTTATAAAATAAGGTTCTTCAGAAGGATTGATTATTATTTTAACCACTTTAGTATATTTGGGATAGAAGTCTGTCTGTCACACAGGACCTTTGAAAGGAAGGACACAATTTTATTTAGTTTAGAATGTTTATTTCCCAAAACAAGCAAAAATCTTTGTTTCTGTATTTGCTTTAAGTTATTCTGAAGAGTTCTTATAATGGTTTGTTTAACTTACTTTTTAATGTGTCTGATTTAAATTGATTTAAATTAGTATTGTCATCTCTGTAGAACAAAAATTCCACCAGGCTTTTTTAGATCACTATACTTTGATTGCACATGAACCATTTCAACCCCTCCTCAGTTCTCTCTCTCTCTCTCTCTCTCTCTCTCTCTCTCTCTCTCTCTCTCTCTCTCTC
>NDGM011252305.1:0-14376 GCA_002564305.1 Octomys mimax | reverse complement strand
TCTCTCTCTCTCTCTCTCTCTCTCTCTCTCTCTCTCTCAGCTCTGATATCAAGCACAGCCTGGCTTCCACTCCAAGTGAAATGCAAACAGCAACATGCGATTTCAGGGAATGCTGAGTTTCCCAATTGGGATATTCAAATCCATAAGCTAAGTGTCTTTCCCAAGTAGGCAATTAACTCAAATAACATAAAATTAGCAAATCCAAAATAAACTGTAGAATAGAATACAGAAATCATGAATATTCTAAGATAAAGCACAAGGTTCCAAATAAGCACCTCATTAGACGTGGGCCTTCAGGTAGCGTATTAGACTGTGATGGACACGTGAAGAGACACCTTGGCAAAGATTCTGGTCTAACCATTTATGCACTATTATGTCTGCATTGCATTAAGCCCTCCAATCAAAGAGTGTGAATTTCAGGCCCCACACTTCTTAGGTAGCTGCTAATTTCCAGAGAAGGTGGCCTGGTTGGGTTTGTCATTATGAGGACAAGCTGTCCCTTGAGATGAGCACATCTCCCAGAAGCAGAACTGCCCTGGGAGAAGCACGCCCAGGCTGGGCTTCTGCTCCTGAATGTGTTGGAAAGACTTCATGTCTTCAGCCATGCGACCTGGCTACAGAGAGAGACTCAGAGGAAGTGACTCACGCTCTTCTCTCCACCTTGATATCGCTGATCTTAGAGCTGAAGAATGCCAGGCTTAGTGCCATTCTAGTTTGTTCCAACCTCTTTCCCAAGAAGGAGCCTAGAGGAGTCCTTATGGTGCTAGCCCTCACCTCACATCCTCCGGGTGCCTTTCAGCTTCCATAGAGGGCCTTCTTGCCCTTCCCCTCTTAGCAGTGGCCAGATCTAACTGTGCAGGGTACGACGGAAGGAGCCTACAAAGATGTCTCCTATTGCTCATCACCTCATCATCTGGACTGGTAGCACTGCCTGCTGGGACAGCCGAGGTCCTACCCACTGGCTCAGTGCTTAGAGAACACCGAGGACTTCTGCTTCACTTTCTGGAGATGGTGAGAATCCTCAGCCTCACCTTCTCCTGTTCTCTGCCTCTGAACACAGTGGGGTGAGCATGAGGTGCTCAGGGCTGTGGCTCCCTCTTTGCAGCCATGAGGAGAAGGGGTGAACATTCACAGTAATGCAGAACCAGCCCTTCAGAGCGTGGGGTTGCTGAATTCAGCGCCGAGCCCTGCTTCCCCTCAGATAGAAAGGCTTCTGCTTCAGCCCCTAGCAGCAGACATTAGCATACAGAAAAAGTTCCTGAAGGACAGAAGCGGACTCCTGGCTCTGCCAGACCCTGGCTCCCTGCCCTAGGGGCGGTCCATAGCATCAGAGCGGGAGGATGTCAAGGGTCGCCAATCCCATTAGCCAGGCCCTGGGCTCTGGGGTCACACCAGCAGAAGCTGAAAACTCCCTGTGAGCACACACCCTACAGAGTTGCTGCAGCTGGCTGCAGAGCACGGAGCATGCCGGTCAGTGCCCCTTTCCACCCGCACTCCCTGTCATCGTCCATACATGTGGGGGGACAGGTCACTGTATTTTGGCTTTTTGTTGATGTTTGCACATCCCTTCGGTGTGGATATTTGGAGGGTGACGCATCTCAACGCTCAGAGACCTCCTGAGTACATGAAGCTGCAAGAACATCATTAGTGAGATGGCTCTTCCTGAGGAGAACCACTGGCTCCAAACTGGATGGGGTCTGGAGGAAAGGGGAGGGGCCAGAGAGGGGGAAAGGAGGAGCACAGGTTGCCCTGTTGTTTAAAAATAAAATCCTTGACCTGGGCTGCTGGCACACACCTGAAATCTCAGCGATTGGGAGGCCGAGGCAGGAAAATCCCTGCAAATTTCAGGCCAGCCTGGGCTACATGATGAGTTCTTGGCCAGCCTGAAATAATAGCGAGGCCCTGTCTCCAAAAACCAAATTAGTGAATAAATAAAATCCCTATGTTTGTCAGCACCTTATTCATAAAGGGGTTTCAGCCATGCACACCTCAAAGCGGTGCCTCAGAAGGCAGGGTTGGTGACAGAGGGTGCCACCTGGCAGGTGGTGCCAGGACAGCACCCATCTAGTATGACAGGTTGAAAATGCTGTGCCCAGGGACACCAGGCGGGCCAGACACCCTCAGCCACCCCTACTCAGAGTAAGGACTAACGCAGTGGAAAAAATACCAGGGCAGATGAGTGTGTTTAGGGTTTGGTATTTGGGATATCCAGGGAAAATCTTATTTTCGATATATACATGTGCTCTTACTAGCTTTCAAGGTAAGCTACATTTTGCAGCTGCTTATGAGAGCCGCAACATGATTTAATGTTTAGGGTCTTTAGGCCAAGCATGTATCTCAGGCCGTACCTCGTCTTCATCAGCCCCGTGAATCACGGAAGGGGCCGCGGGGAAGCGGAGCTGGTGTACACGCACGGTCCAGGTTTCAGACGACCGGCACGGTGCCGGGTGTTGGCAGAGGATCCCTGGGTCCCGCAGCCTCTTCACTGCTCTGGCTCTGCCCTGTGCAGCTGCTGCTTCTTTGGACCCAGCAAAAGACACAACAGTGGAAAGCCGGCTGCGTGCGCATGGCTCGGGGCCCGGGTTCTCCCGAACTTTCCTTCCTGTGCCCGACAGTGCCTGAGCTTCCGACACAGCCCGCGGGCCCGGTTCCCCGGCAGCCCTTTCTGCTGCGGGTCTGATGAATGCAATCAAAACCAGAGCGCCAAACAGGAAGCCACGGCAGGGCGGGACCGGGCCGTGAAGGCTGGGCGCTGCCGACGGCTCCGAGCGCGCGCTGCGGCCACGGGAGGGCGCTGTGGGACTCGGAAACGCAGGCTGCGTCCAGCCTCCGCGCGGCCTCTGCGAGCCAGCTTCCGCGATTTCTGCATTCCAGTCACCGCGCGGGCCCTGAGACAGCCTTTCGGAAGACTTTTGTCTCCTGTGAAAAGGAAGACTGATGCTTTATAAATGTTTGCAGTGCTCCCAGAAATATTAAATTCAGGCCAACGAATGAAGCGCAACTCTGCTTTCTCGTTTTTTGAAGAAGCAGATGTTCGAGGAGGCAGGGAAAGGCTACAAATGAGCTGCGTCTCCACGCACGGTGGGGAACAGACGTGTCCCTCGCTGGGCACGAGGAGCCGACGCGTCTTCAGCCTTGTGTCACCCCCCCACACACACACACACACACGGGGCCAGTGGCGGATGGGACACGGGCCTGCACCGCGGCAGGAGAGGAGCCCCGCGGCCCCTCGGTGGTGGCAGGTCTGGCATCCGAGCAAACCTTTCTGAGGGTGGACTGGCTTCTTCCAAGTACTTCTTCAGCTGGAAGAGGCAATCCTGGGCCAGCTGCCGAGCTCTGCGAAAACAGTGATGACACTCAGGGCATGGGAGGGGGGTTGTGGCCACTACTGGGCGTGTCTTCTTGGAGACTATGCATTTGCTGATTCTTAAAAAGTTGTTGACTCATTCGGGAGTAAAACAGCCACAACATATTTTTTTAAAGCATGCTTTCCTAGAAACAGGCCACGGATCTGGGGGGCTGGGATGTCCGGAGGCCCACTGGTACCTCAAACACCATTCATTCATTGCAGGTAGGCTTTCAACCATGCAGGACTTTACTGAAGATTCAGTTTACAAGTTTTACACTTACGCGTTTTGCATACATCACCTTAACGATTTTCAAAGTCCTATCGTTTAGGTATAGAGAGTTGCTCGCACCCAGGTCTCCTCGAGTGCTGTGCTGCACCGGGGATCCCCAGAAACCTTCTGCACAATTTCTCAGCCATGGCCACGAGGCACTTCCGGGGAGCACACTCCTGGACGGTGTGAGATGGAATTTTCACACGGCGTAATTACAGCCTGAACCCCAAGAGCCAGTGCCGACGCCTCACTGTAGCCACCTGTCTTGTCAAGCGCCTCCGTTTACCTAACGAGATTTGTTCACTTAAGCATGCAGCGCGCATTGCCGAGCACTTACAGCAGCTGCCACGCCTCAGCACTGGCTCCCCAAGAAGCAGAGATGCGTCTGGCTGAGGTTCATCTGAGGAGCGCTGTGGAAAACGGGCCGGAATGTCAATGGAAGAAAGTTATCGAAGCCACACTCTGCTCCGAACGGCCTTCACACTGGCATAGAATAGCGCGGCCTGGAGTCTTCAGGAGTGGCTCTGGTCGGTGACCACGGAATGCCAGAACATAGCAGGTGACCACAGAATGCCAGTAACATAGACGGTGACCACGGAATGCCAGCAACATAGCAGGGGACCACAGAATGCCAGCAACATAGACGGTGACCACGGAATGCCAGCAACATAGACAGTGACCACAGAATGCTAGCAACATAGACGGTGACCACGGAATGCCAGCAACATAGCAGGGGACCACGGAATGCCAGCAACATAGAAGGTGACCATGAAATGCCACAACATAGGAGCTTGCTGGGCACAGCAGGGCCTCTCAGGAGCTGTGTACAAGACCAGTCAGCCCTGTTAGTCAGAAGTGTCCACATAGCAGTTTAGTGAAAAATCTGATAGTACAGGCTCCCTGAGGGGAGAGACTACCGACCCCGTGACTCCTGGCAGCCTTCAGGGAGGAACGGATCGGCCACCCTGGACGAGCTTAGCATGTGGATAGGGAAGGGCTGACTTTTAGACAGTTCACCGTTAAGGCTATTTATCTCTTACATGGTTATAAAAATGTAGTTCAAGAGAGGCGAGCATTGAGCAACGCCATTCACCAGGTCCTCCAAGGGCTAATCTACCCCCAAATAGACGAACTCTGCCAGTGAGAAGCCAGCTAGTGATGCTGCCGTGCTCAGAATTACCTCATGTCACACTTGCTATTACACAGATGTGGGTGTGGACGCAGATAGGAACCATTGATACATTTGGTAGGTCATATTCATTATGACCTTCAAAAAGAACAACTTGCAAACTGCATGCTGCAAGATTTCTTAAACACATGGGGCAGGGTGTCCTTCAAGATACGTCCGTAGCAGTTTGAGTGTTTTAATTATTTAGCCACTCATTCATTCAGCACTTAATTCATCTCTAATTATTAAGCATTGTTTTCAATCCCAGCACCAATGATTCTTTAAAAAATACTCTATAAATATTTGCTCAAAGGACTGCCTGGGAGGCCTTGAAATACCCACGAGACTCGAGGCCTGCGCCCGGGGGAGGCCTGTTCCGAGTTGGGGGAGGCCTGTGTCCAGGGGAGGCCTGTGCCTGGAGAGGGGAAGGCCTATGTCCAGGGGAGCCCTGTGCCCGGTGGAGCCCTGCCATGTGGTCGCAGGAGGCTTCTGCCCTGTGTGCCAAGCCACAGTTCTGCCCAAGTAAACCTTGAATTTAGCAAACTGAAAGCTCCTCTCTACAGTGGGTTGGCTGCCCCCTTCTGCTTCCTGAGGAATAGGTCTCCCTACAAAGCTCAAAGCACGTCATGGGCACTGGTTTTGGACTTAGCGTGAGCTTTCTGCCGGCCTAGGGATGTGCAAATGTCCACGTGAAGGCGTGCACACCACAAATCAACCCTAGAAAGATGCCACACAGAGAGATATTGCAGTTTTGCGTATAACTCACAAATAAATTTGCATACCACTCACAAACTTGGGACGGTTCATATCTAGATGTCCCTCCAAGGCCTCCTGCATGCAGAGGTGGGCTTTTAGGAGCAGTGTGGATCATGGGGGGAGGGGTGACACGCATGTGTTTAGAACTGACTTGCTGTCGGGAGGTGCGGCCTGAAGAGGCGGGCACCGGTGGCGCAGCCTGCAGTTTATCTTGCTCCTGCCCCTTCATGCTCTCGCTGCTTCCCAGAGCATGCCCTGGGTGACTGGCGCAGCTTTCGGCCTAGAGTTGGCACACTTCTGTCACCTGCCACTTCACCATGCACAAATGATCTTCCCGGACATGACAAAGCAGCAAGCGACTTCCAGTGGTACAATTCTGATCAGCAATCTTCCAGTGGGTGAATATTTCTTGCTTGGATGGCTAGAGCTCTTCCCATACAGGTTGGCCATGTGCTGGCCACTCCCACACTTGCTTCTGGATGAAGGGGACATTATGCCCTGACACAGTGTCTGCACTGTGATATGCAGGCTTCCCTGCATCATCCCTGTGTTCTGATAAGCAGGCCGACCCTCCGAGGAGCTAGATTCCTTCCACACTGCAGCTGCCCACGAATGATGGGGCCCTGATGCCCTCACGAAGGACACAAGGCAAACCCCAGCTCCCCCCCTCAGCCCTGCTGCAGGCAGGATATCTGAAGCCTGGCTCCCATCAGGCAATGCCAAGGTAGCATGCACTTTGGAGGACTGCTCAAAAAAAAAATAATAATAATAAACACACTATTGCCAGATATTTTGCACACTCATCTCACTGGGGCCACATTACTGCTGTCCCTTGCACAGGATTTAGCGAGTACATTCATGTCTGTAATATGGTCTATTCATTTTTAATACTCTAGGTTTTCCAAGGCCCTAACATCTAGAAGAGCTGCTGTCCTACACCTCCACGAGGCTGATAAATATATTGCACTGAAGACATCAAGAGACAAAGGCTGTTGCTGTCCCTTGCTCCGTGGCAGTGATCCATGGATGTGATCTGGGTGGGTGTCTGTGGATGGGTGCCTCTGCTGTGAGTGTGAGCTGCTGGGCACTTCGTGTCCTCCACGTAGCTGCCCTAGGCGTGTCCAGTGGATAGAGGCACCATCCCAGACGTCAGCTCACCACATGCGTCCCTGTGCTGATGCGGGATGTCTCACTTCCCTGCTTCTTCCCCCCACTGCCATTATAAGCCACTCCTGCAAGCACCAAGCAGGCTGAATTTTATCTTCTGATGTGGGACAGGGAGGAGACAGCATAGTTTAGTAGGCTGAGGAAGAAATCACTAAGGCTTGTGCTCCTGGTTCATTATCTGTAATGAATCAAATGATTCACATAATTTAACATGGAAATCCAAAGTAATTTTTGAATTATAGTATTATTGCTATATATGAAAGGTGATGAATTACAGTGTGCAACTTACACACTTTATTTATTTTCAAGTCTTAAATCGACTCCATTGTGGAACGTGCCATAAATCTCCTCTGATGGAGCCTTTACCCCTGCTACCCACAGACGGCACAGAGGGATCCTTTGCCCAGTGAATCTACTGAGAGATGCTGAGCAGTTTCTTCACAACATAAGGGTAGATACTTTAGAGGAGCCAAACAGACCCTGGCAAAGATCCTTACGGTTGGAAACTCTCAGGGCACAGAGGTTGCTGGATGTGGGGTGGCTCAGGATTTGGTGAAGGATCCTCTGCCAAGAACCCAGCACCTGGGCACAGGGGAATGGGAGCTGTGGGCGTCTTACACCTCATGATAGGTGAGCTTCCCCAACTGGACCGGACAGGCGAGATCCTGGATTCAGTGCCAACGACAGCCAAGTGAGCTCATGGCTTCGCTCTCCCAACTTTCTGGTGTTGGAGGCTTTGCAAGGCAAAAGCACCCTGTACACAGATGATGCCAGGAAGAGGACTTAGGGACGCAGTGCACGGAGACAGAGGGACCCGACACCGGCGGAGCCAGCGGAGACCAGACAATGCCCAGGCGTGTGCAAGGGTTTCTCCGTTCTTGCCTGGTTTCTGGGCTTTTGGTTACTTGGAGATGTTGTGACATTGTGCTAATTGCTGATGTAAGAATGCCTCAATGGTTCATGCAAGTGAAATGCAAAGGGAGGTTAAGATGGTAAACTTGGTGTTATGAACACTTGACAATAATAATAGTGATGATAATCATGGTCATAGAAAGGCGGATCCTGAGTATAAAGCTCCAAAGCAAATTATGTCTCAAGTTAAAAGTTGGCTGAAAATGCACCCTTGACCTCAATAGTGAAACACACACACATGTGCACACACGCAAGCACACACATGCCAGGAAAGGAGCAGCAGAAGAGAGGAAAGACACCCATGAGTTTGGTCTGGGATGGTGGCTGCACAAAATAAACACTGTGGCACTAGCTGTGCGGAGCGCAGAGGTGGACGAGGGTGGGGCCGTACAGAGCCACTTCCTCTACCCGGGTGACCTTGAACAAGTCCCACGTCTTTGTGGGAGCTCAGTGGCCCAGGCATACATTTAAGAGTGAAGCAACTGAATAGTTGGAGTTTTTTATGACCTATGCTTGATGAAACATACTATAAGCAGCAGAGCACCTTCCTCAGGATGGAAGGCTTTGACTGGATACATCTGAATCTACAGATAGAAGCAATAGGTCGTGCAGTTTGGGGAAATAGTTCATCTCAACGACAATTATAATATAAAAGTCTGGGTTACTGAGTAAGGGGCCAAGATCTGACACAGCTGTAAATACCACTGCGAGAACTGTAGAATTCACAATCCTCACAGCAGTCATCTGAATGAACTTCCCACTGGTGCCACTGGCAGGGGTCCCCTGCTTAGTAATTCCACAAACACAAGCTGCTTGAGTCTAAGGATTAACTCTAAGGTGCCATTTCTCTTCAGATTTCCGAGGCATCTAGAGGACATGGACCCTAGAGGGGCCCAAAGAAGGGGTTGTCATGATGAACATGTCACTTGTTCCTGTCTGTCCAAGAGTGGATAAAGAGGAAAATGAGGTATTTTGTGCTAGGATTTCAGATACATATTGTCATAGCTTGTGTCTAGCTGTCCCCCCAAAACCTCATGTAGTCATAGGTGGGGATTCCTAGAGGCAGCTGAATCTAGAGGGTGTGACTGATTCATGACGTAACGCTAGGATTGATGGTGCTAGGATTAAGGGTGGGTGGTTACTGAGTCAGCCCACTGATTGGATTGGCACCACCCTAGGCCTGGTACTCTGGAGACAAGGAACAAAAAGAGGCTTATCTTATTCCTTGCTTGCTTTGCTATATTCTGTAGCCATGAACTGTCTTCCTCTATTGTACCAACCTGCCTTGGAGCCAGCTGAGTATGGACTGAAACCTCTGAATACCGTGAGCTAAATAAACCCTTCCTCCCGTAACTTTGGGGCTTGGGTATTTTGTCTCAGCAACAAGAAAAGTCACTAAGGCACCTATTAAAGTCCTTGGGAGGAATGGATTCTCTCTCTTCTAGGAACATAATCAAGCAAAGAATATAGGCAACTGTTGGCTCAGGGTATGGAATTATTAGTGGGGACAAAGCCAACTGCATCCAAGAAACATGGAGGGGGAACAGCTATAGGTACATGGTGACCGCTTTGCAGGGAAGATTTAGAGCCCTGCAGCAAACTCTGAGATGCTCTGGGCGATGTGAAGAATGACTGGTACTCAGCCAGGTTATGAGGCCATCGTGGCCAGGTGTCCTATTCTATGTTAGATTTAAATAAGAATATTGATGCCAGCTGCACGAGGCACTGGAGGCGACTCAGGTTGACCTTCTGTGTAGAAGACAAGGACATAGTTTCAGAATGCAAGAGATTTGCCTCCAGCATTGAATCCCAGGGCGAAGTGGTGGGGGAGAGAGATGGAGACACAGACAGAGACAGAGACAGAGACAGAGAGGAGGAGAAGAAGGACAGAAGGGAAGGGGATGGAGGGGGAAATGTTTGTAAGTGCAGAACTCTGGCCACAGGAAAGAAGGCTGACAATTATAGCTGCATTAACGCACAAAGCTAAAGAGAGCTGCAGCAGAGGACGCAGTGAACATCCCAGGCCTAGAGACCCAGAGGCAGGACCTCGGGGCCCAGGCTCCACCTCTGTCCCTTGTGAGGCCTTGAGCAACCCACTTCATGATGCTGTGGAGCAGCACAGGGTGTCACCTTCCCACATGGAAGCAGCTGCGATCGGCAGTGGCTTCCTAGTTTAGGAATCCCCAAGGAACAGGACTGCATGAGTCACAAGAGGCAACCCAGGATCCCACAGAACAGAACAGAGTCAGTGGCTGGGACCAGGACACAGGGGGCCTGAGGCCCTAAAATTTAAGGAAGACAAAGTAAATCCAAACTTTGTTTTGTCTACAGAGGAAAAAAAAAATTAAAGCTAACCCCTTGTTCATCTGACAAAGTCGGAATTGCCATCCTCAGAATCTTATAGCTTAAATACATAAGTTACAAGATATCGGATGACAAAGTATATGAATTACTTTGAAACACAGTTCCATATCTTTAAACATAGAAATAAAATAGATTTATATAGCTTAATTAATGATTCACAATATAGCACATAAAGCGCGGGCAAGCCAAAGTGAACCTTTAACTATTTATCAGCGTCGTGGCCACGTTGCTCAGATCAGCTGCCATATGGAGCTGCGGGCTGTCCCGGCTGGTGCTCTACGCCTCCCAGGTGGACGCTTAGCTCTGGCAATAAAAACGGATCAGAAGCAAGGTGCATTTCTGTGTCTTACCCTCTAAGGAAAAGAGAGAGGGGCCCAGAAATGCATGTCCAGACATCTGCAGCGGCCACTGTGCTGTGAAAGCACTCGTGGCTTCTGCTGGCCACAGGTTTTGCCCAAAGCACCGTGGCTCTGCCTGGAGACATGGCGAAGGGCAGCTGGGCTTCGCCCTCTTTCACTGAAGGCTGAGGGCCTTGAGCTCCCATATTAGGACATCATTCCTGCTGCCCAAGATGAGGAAAGCCCAGCACAGGCAAGAGGGCACAACCTCTCTGGGTCTTGGGATTCAGCCGCAGCAGCAGCAGGGAGACTTCAAGTTCAGGATTTTCCTACAAAAACCCTTTTCTCTGACTCTTCAGTGAGCAAAACCCATTAAACACACACGCATCATCCTTGTGTCGGGGACACTGGCGTGTGAAGGAGGATGGCATCCACTTGAGGGCAGAACAGGCTGCCAGGTACATGGCCCACGAGGCCACACAGGCAAAGTCCCAGCGTCCCAGCAGTGACGTCCTCAGGACACCCTGAAGGCCAGAAGTGTTGTTTGTTACCCAGCTTATGTGCTAACAGTGTGGGACGTGTAGGTACCCCAAATACCTCAGGGTTGGCTAGTTAACAGCTAGCCTTTCTAGGGGGAGGTGTGGTCACCAGGGACTCCTGTAGGGATCTGTTGGTCTCACTGTGATCAGTTCTACCTGGGGAGAAACGGCAGCAGGAATGACAGAAGCTAGATAAGCAGACAAAAGCTGGGCTAGGTGGTCACTGCTCTGCCTGGTGGGCAAGGCTAATGCAACCACGCAACAAAACAGTCCTTTAGTTACACTTTTGCAAAGTTAGCAACACATGACACAAGGTTGCCTAGTGACTGATAGCTGCCCTTAACCAGACAGGATGCTTATCTCAGGACTGAGGTAGCCTGTCCGCTTTAGGCTCTGAGGCCCAGGCCCACCTCCACACATCTGCTCAATTCCCTAGCTTCCTTGACTCCCAACAGACTTCTAGAGGGCCCCGCCCCTGGGGCTGCCAAAGGGTGAGGTGGAATCTAGGCGCCCCAAAGCCCAACAGGGCTCATCTGGGACATGCAGCCCCAGAGCCCCAGACCCAGGGGCCAGCTGAGGAAGGAGCCTGGACACCTGCCCCAGGCAGAGGTTAGGTCTCTACCATGGAATACGAGCCAGCTTCTATCATCTGGCAGGTGCAGCCCCAGAGGTGGCGTTTCACACAACCCTGGAGCAGTGGGGGGTGTCTCACAGCACAGGCACCTGGTGAGCAAACTGCCAGCTCAATGTACAAATTTAAAAATGATTATAGTAAAGGACACATTGTCACCCCCACCCCCACCCCAAACTACGCTTCCCTGCTTGGGACACACTTGTCCCCTTGCTCTTGCCACTCTGTGAAGCAGTTGTGGACGTCCCCTTTCCTGAGCATCCATATGTGGTGTGACCAAGAATACGGTGACTGTTGCCACCGGGCGTGGCTCAACGGAAAGGCAGGCTCGGGTAAGAGCGCTGGCTCCTCAGGCAGCTTACCTGGCAGACCCAGCACCGTGAGGCCCGCGGCTCTTCCCCAAGGTGAAGATGACCATGACGGGGAAGCATTGAGAATCACTTCAGGACACTGACGCAGCCACAGCAGGGCAGCTACAGGCTTTCAGGAAACGGGACCTCCAGGACTGTGTCAGGACACGGCAGCAGCGATGGGACAGTGTGTCCAGAGGGAGGGAGGGCGCCATGGAGGGAGTTCCAGCAGTGCTTTTCTCTGCAATAATTTTACGGAAGCTGGACAGGCAGTGTGTCTGATCACAGCTCCCGTCCTCCGGGGTGGCATCCTCCACGCGGCCTCTAGAAGGTCTCCGAGCCTCAGCATAAGGAGTCTGAGTGGGACCCAGTGCCCTCACTCACTGCTGGGCGCTCTCACTGCTTCCTCAGTGGTGCCTTCCGTGTCGACTGAGCTGGGCTGGAGGAAGGAGAGGGATGCAGGCACCTGCTCTTTTGTTGCTCTTCTTGGGAAGATAGGGATGGCATTTATAAAACTATAGGTCAGGGCAGAGAGAGAACCAGGGGCCACAAGCCTTAGTTTTTGACATAGGTAAGTTCTAATCCACCATTGCCTGGTTGAAGGAAAAAACTGAAACAACTGTCATGGAGTCTGGAATGGCTGATTCACTGTGTCAACTTGACACATTGGGAAGTTTAACTAAGGGACTTAGCAGGAGGCCTCGGGCCTGAGCCTGCGCAAGAGGAGGCCTCGGTGTTAGGGCAGCCTGCGTACAATGTAAGGGAGGACAGAGGCTTGTGCATCCCCGTTTTTCACTCGTGCTGCTTTGCAGTCTTCTGCACCATGGACAGCCGCCCCTCACCTCGCCACCCTGCCTTGGAGCCAGCTGATTACGGACTGAAACCTGCGCAAACCATGAGCCTAGTAAACTTTTCCTTCCTTAATTCTGGGCGTTGGGTAGTTTGTCTCAGCAACAAGGGAAAAGTCGTGAACAGAGAGTCAAAGAGAAATGGTCTCACTTTTCATCAAGATAGAAGTAGAAGGCACCGGTGAAACCTACTTGGGAGGTTCTCAAAGCACAACCCTCCACATCCAGCGCCGCTGGCGCCCCCACCATGTTATTAAGAGTGTGCTCTCTCTGGACTCCTCTTTTCTTCTTCCTCTGATATACATCTTAAAACCCAAACTCTGGGTTTAGAGCCTGCGCATACACACATGTGCATGTACATGCATTTCTCCCATTTTTACTTAACTGAATCAACAGTCAGAGTCTTTACCACTTATTCTCCTCTTTACAAAATGTCCTTGTGGGTGGTGACACCAAAGCCCTTGATATAATGAAATGGGTGCATTTGGAGTTTCAAATAACGAGGCAGACCCACTGGGCTTGTTTGGGGAGCCCTCATGAGTGCCATCAGCCTTTGTAAAAGGGACCCCAGAGCGGAGTGGCGTCACCTCTGCCATGTGAGGCTGCAGCAAGGAGACACCACCTATGACCAAGAAACAGGCCCTCACCAAGTTGCAGGCACATCAGTCTCATGCGTGCCCCATGGCTTTTGGTGACAGCCGCCCATGTGGACCAGGAGAATCTGGGAGGAATCCCAAGTGAAGGTCACCCCAGGTGGAGCTGGGCCCCAGGCAGAAGGGCCACAGCAGGAGGAGGGACAGAGGGCAGAAGCCCCCAGGGCGGGATTCCAGCCATCCAGGCGGAAAGTGGAATACACACCGAGAACTCAGCATGGGTGGTATGGAAGGCCATGGCAGGACAGGCAGAGTGAGCTGGGACTCGGACTCAGTTCACCTCCCACTGTGCTCAGGATGAGCTGGAGAACACACTGAGCTGCTGTAAAGCTCCTGAGTCAGAGATCCTGGACACTTTGGACCGGAAGACGTTGCTAACCTGCACAGGACCTGTGCTTTATAAATGAAATATATGAAGACGTCATTTGTCCTCAGATTGAAGGCCCATGTTTAGAAGAGTGAAAATGGTACATACCAAGTCTTTTTTGATCTCAATAAATAGTGGAAAATAAAACAACTTGAAGAGATAGACCTTTGGCCAACAGGAAGAGATTGTCATGGAAGAAATTCAGTTGGGTTTCAGGAAAGGGACAAAGGTAGAGAGTAAGTTAAAAGCAAATCATGAGACCAGATATTTAGGTTGGGGCCTACGCAGTCGCAGGCCTGAGAGGCATTTCTTTAGATTCCCCAGTACAGTGTGCCCAGTGCAGATTTTGGGAAGGGAAGCGGGTAAAACACATTGACAGGATTTACAGCCAAGCGAGAACAGAGTATATAATCCTACGGAGAAAGGCACTTTCCCTTCTGAGGATGCTACGGCAAGAGCCAAAATGAGGCAATGACATCTGAGCTGTTTGGCAAAGGGGCAGATGGAAAAAATTCCAGCTGGCATAGGGAAGGGCAAACAGTGCTGTGGGCAGGAGAAAGGCAAAGGCAAGCAAAAGAGTCTGTGCCGCTGTCTTAGTTCCTCTTCTCTCGTTGCTGGGACAAATACCCGACCCTCAAAATGAAGGAAGGAAAGGTTTATTTA
>NDGM011252303.1:0-11663 GCA_002564305.1 Octomys mimax | reverse complement strand
GCTGGCATGTGGTGCTGGGGGATTGAACCGCGGTCCCTGTGCTTTGCCAAGCTTGTTCCAAATCGGTGCTTTAGACCACTGAGCCATCTCGCCAGCCCCCATTCCTTCTTATCTCCCCTTTTTTGTACCTTTTGGAATGAAAATATTTATCTTGTGCCATTATATGTTGAAAGTGTTTAACTTTTTATTTTTATAGATGATTCTTACTAAAACTTAGTCTTAAATCTTGGAGGAGACTTTGGATGCAGCCTTTTCAGGAATAATTGTTAGGATTTTGACAACTCTAAGTGATGGACAAAATTGATGTCTTTTGCATAAAATAATGTCCATGAGTCTTTGGGGGTCAATGACAGAATTTTATGGTTTGTGTCTAGATGTCTCCCAAAACCTTATGCAATCTGAGATGGGGCTTCTTTGGAGGTGACTGTACTAATGTTGATTAAGCATGTGTGTTCACTACATCAGTTAGTGTGGCAGAGTGGATAAAAGGGACAGAAAGATATTGTTAAAATATCTGATTGCTCTTTCTCTTAAGTCATCATAAACTACTGCCCCTCTGTTATGTGCCACCCTGCCTTGGAGCCAATAGTGGACTGAAGCCTCTATGTACTGTGAGCTAAATAAACCTCACTCTCTTTATATTTGAGCGTCAAGCATTTTTCCTTAGCAATGAGAAAAATAACTAAGATAGAGTCCAATGAACAACGTTATGATTAGAATGAAGAAAAGAATCATAGAGGAAATAAGTCAGTATTTTAAACATGAAGAAATAAAGTAAATAGTAATTCATTTTGTTCTAAATATCAAAAATTAGGGCTTTTACCAGGGAGTAAAATTAAAATATTATTTAAGGTTTCTCCCTGACTTGTAGTCAGAACTGCCAAAGACTGAATGGATATGTTCTCAATATGTAGCAGACTCTCACTGATGTTATTCAGTAGATAATGGATTCCCAGTCACTGTGGTTTCTCAACCTGAACTACAGGATATTTCAGCTGTCACTTAAGCATTGGATCAAACGATGCATATATATTTCTTCCTACTTTACAGTTAAACAGTATTTACTGATGGTAGCACAGAAACAAGTCATGCTTCTACTTCTTGCTTTTATGTAGATAAGAATCTGATGGTTACAACAATGCAAATACCATAAATACCATATACAATACAAAATATAACAGTACTTAATTTTCTATTGCTACCGCAGTAATCTACTATATATTTGGTCGCATAGGCCAAATTATGATCTTATAGTTCTGTAGGTCAGATATTTTATATAGATTTTGCTAGATCAAAATCAAGGTGATGACAAGATTATCTTTTGTGGGGCCACTCTAAGCAAGAATATTATGATACCTCATAATGAAAATATGTCATCTTTTTGAGGCATAAAACACCCTATGAATATTGGGCAAAAATTATGCATGGAGCTTTGATATAGTTGCACTCTGCCGTATTGTTTTTTGTACAAAGTACAGTAAGATTTTTATTTTACCTTAATTTATTTTTAACATTTAAAGTAATACTCAATAGAAAGTTCAACTATTAATGCTGTGTGCCCTCAGGTGTCCCATGTCTTAGTGGGAAATCTAAACAATTTAATGAAGACTACTGCATAACAAAATATAAAGTATTCCAGAGTGAGTAAGATGCTAGAGAACTATGAGGCAAAAGAAAAGATAAAGGCAAAGGTAATAGAGTGTTTCCAAAGAAAACATTGTTAGGTAAAATGAAGGAAAGAATATACCAGACACAGAACATTTACTTGTGTGTTAAGTGAGATTTCAATGTTTCTTGAACTGGGGAAAAAAGGCTGAGACAAAAGTCTCAGGGCAAGGAAAGGGATGGTCAATAAATATAGTAGACTAAATTAAGATTAACATAATACTAGGTGTATTACTTTGACAAACACATAGCAACTACATTATTGTACCTGTTAGCATAAATATTCTTTTCTTGTTGATTTCAAATGTGTGGTACTAAAATCTCTTTTCCAAGTGAGCACTATAAAGTCCTTACACCAATACACATACACAGAGTAAAACAGCTTAAAAGTTTGCATTTATATCTCATCTAAATGAAACTTATAGTTAAATCAGTTAATAATTTCAAGTATGTTATATATTAATTAATTAATTCATTCCTTCATGAGTCCCTGATGATGTTAGAGTAATCAGAAGAATTATTTCTCCCACTTCCCTGAAAATATACTGTTGTTTATTTCTTATTATCTGTGTAGTTGTGAGAAAATATATGATGAAAAGATACACATAAAATCCTCAACCCCAAGCGTGGCTTGTAGCTAGGTAAGTTAGTTATATAACAAAAGAAATGATTAATGATTCATTGATTTGTACTTGTAGAATGGAATTACATAAATATTAGAAGTCAGACAGACACATATTCAAATTGGGTGCTAGATCAACCATTTATTTCTGTATGACCTCAGTCAACTTTGATGTTCCTTTTAAGGCTCAATTAGTATCTCAGTTTTAAATGAGGATAATTATATTGATCTGGCAGCCTGGAGATTTATAACTTAGACTTACACAAAATAAAAAATATTCCTTTAATATGTGTTTCTACTCAACTGTCAATAATGAGCAGATTTTTAAACCTAACAATTTAACAAATTCAAATTTATTTCCCCTAAATTCTTTTAAATTTAATCATTAGCAATATCAAGCTTTGTCACTTAAATGGATGACAGGCAAGTTTTCATAAGAAGTGCTGGCAGTCTTTTCAGATGCTTGCTTTCAGAATGAAGAATTATCAGTATAAAGAGGTTAGAGTGAATGAAGGAGGTTGATTCCATGCGAACCTCATATATATAACCAATACTAAAGAAACAATAATAGCTGTTAACATATCTTTTTCGTTGTATTTGATGGATCATTTATCTTATAAGTTATCATTTACTCATTAAAATAGTATGCACCATTAGCTTGGAAACTAACTAGATGGTAATATAATATGCTACCTGGAGACACCCTCTGGAGTCCTTCCACAGGTAGGCACACTTTAACAAAATGTACTTCATATTATTTGTGTTGTATTTTCACTTTGCACAAGCCATTACGTTGCCTTTTATCCTCCTCACAACCTCTGTTTATAATCCTGAGACATACAAACAGAACAACAAACCCTCATGGTGAACAACAGGCATGGATATTTTGAGTCAATTAAATGCTTTCCTGGCCTCACAATATCTCACTGGTAGACTGTGTATTTAAAAAGCCAAAAATGTTCCTGAAAAGTTACTGTGATACATGTTTTTCCGTGGACATGTGAACACATTTAAACATTAAAAGTGATATGAGTCTATTTTAAATTTGTGACAGTATCTAACAAACAAATTTGCTCTCATCTTCTCTCCATTGACATTAAATGAGTTACAACACTATTTTGGCCTAAGGTAATGCTATACTAATTACATGTAACATTATAACATTGAAGTTCACAGTTTTTCTTTGAAAAATGAGAATGTATTGTGTTGAACAGGGTAATATACACTGCCATGAGAAGAAAAAAACTAACCAAAAAATACATGAACAACAGCAACAAAACAATTTGGACAGCATCATTCTATATTCCCTTCACGAAGGGATGAAAGCTAAAATAAATGATATAATGTAAGCATAAATACCATAACTGTTCTTCTTGCTATTGTTACTGATAATTTTGAGTGTTGTATGTCAGTTACCTCCTTGCTTAAAATATCCCATTTCATTCTTTGTCAGTTCTGCATGATCAAGAGAATCATTTTTCCCATTTTGTAGTAATAAACCATTACAGATTTGTTTAAAAAAAATTTCCTGACACCACCAGCCAGAAAGAGGCAGGACAGTTTGATTTGAAACTCCACCATTTCTATGAATATGAGACCACAGCTCTTATTTAGGATATTTACAAAATTACAGAAAAGCTCATCACTTGTTTCTTTGTTTCTTCTTAAAATAAACCATTTCCTGACATACAGCACATGTATCAAGACAGAGGAAGAATAAGTCTAGACAGATGTAAGACAGATGTTCCTCCATCTTACTTCTTAGGCTATAAGATACAATGTTCTTCCTATTTTAATTGATGATGGAGAGAGGGTGTGAAAAAGTAAAACTCAAAGGAGATGGTGAAAAGAAGAGGCAGGATAGTGTTCAAAGTCTCAACTGTCATTACTCAGGGATTAACTTTTTGCTTCAACTATGATTACCCTCCCTTTGCTATAGCCCTTTACAGTTTGGAGAGAGTGTTCATATAGATGGCCTGATTTAATCTTCATTAGCAAACCTTTACAGAAGTATGATAATCCTCAAATTACTAGCAAAAAAAATCTGATGCTCAAAGAATCACATGGAAGTCACAGAATGAAAAAGAAGAACACAATTGTACTAGCATATATTTAGTTTAACATCAGCCCAGTACTAGTGTGTATTATGATGCCTGAAAAGCAAGAACAGATAGTCATATTTGAGCCATAAGAGTAATATGGAAATTCTGACAAAATTAGTTTTTGTTGTGCATCTTTTTAATCTTAAGCACTTTTATAATAATATAATTTCCATATAAATGCCAAATTGTGACATGATTGCTATTTTGGCCAGGCACTTTATATAGGACATCTCACCCCAGGACTAGAGAGAAAAGCTGTAGAATTAGTGGTGCCATACATTGAAACTCTTTCTGAAGAGACTACACTTCTGAGGTCTGAATTGGGAGCTTCTTCAGGTACATTTATATTACCTTTAAATTGTAGCAACCATTAACAAATTCTGATTTTTCCCTTTAGGTGCCTTATAGTCATAATTGCATGGCTGAGTAATGTAAACACAATAATATTAGCACCTAGAGTTTTATATATGTAAATGGTTCTTATGAATAAAAGTGGCAGAATGCAAATTACAGACTCTGTAGCACCTGGAACTTTTAAGTCAAAGGCAGAATGGATCTTTGAATTTGAAATACAGCATCTGAAAATTGAAGAAAATGATCAGCAAAGAGATTTAATTACAACTTCGTAATATTCAATAAAGTCTCTGAACCTGCTCCTAAAGGCAGAATGGATCTTTGAGTCTGAAATACATCATCTAAAACTTGAAGAAAATCATCAGCAAATATTTTTTTTTACCACAACTTCTTGATCAGTAAAGTCTCTACACTTTTCTATGCATAAGTCATCTTATCTAGTCCTACTACATTTTTTTATTTTTCATTTTGAACTTCCTATTCTTTCTTCCAGAAATGTTCCCTTCAAGTAAAAAAAATCCCTATTTGTCTTTTGTCACTTTGTTTTCTGCTTACAATTTATCTGGTTTCTTGTTTTGTCACTGGGGACCACTGTGAGATCAGCAGCAGGTAAATAGATGATGTTGGATACTTTTGCATAGCAAAGAAAAAGTGGTCATTGTACCAAGTTCTTGGCAGGGGGTATCTAAATCTTAGGGGTTTTCTAATGCCAAGTTTACCTTTGTTGTTCCTGTGGGCTCCTGGGACCACTTTTGTGTTTACACCAAAGAGAGGACTGCTAGGGACTCCTCTATGGCTGCAGGATGTGCAATGGCTATGTGGGAAAGACCAACCATATGGCTAGAGAGTTGGTTCTTTGAGTCAAATGATAACTGATGCCACTCAACCTCTTGGGAGGAGAGAATTGTAGATATTGAGTTCAACTATGTTATCATCAATTCAAATATGCATTCAAATACATAGGAAATAATACCCCAATAAAAAATCTGAATACCTTCAGGTTTGGTGCACAAGCTGGATGGTTTGTAGGGTAACAAAACCAGACTCCATGCAGACAGACAGAACATAGAAGTTCCATACAGGGACTTCTTGAATTTATAGCTTGCTGGTCAGGACAGAGGGGACATGGAACCTCAAATTTTAGCTGGTGTTGGAAGTGAGGGCGTTCTTGTTTGAGGTTATGGCTTAAATTTAGACTTCATGTTAATCTTGAGTGATTATCTCTACAAAGCAGGGATATCAATATTGATTTTATAAGATTTTTCTTAAGAATAAATTAACATATGAAAAATAATCACACTAATAAATGCTTAAAAGGGAGGGAAAATAGATGAAAACAGGAATGAGGATGTGCTGTGTACCTGCACAGGCTCTACACAAACAATGCAAACATGTACTGCATATATTTATATACTAAATAAAAGCTCTATATGTACATACTCAGTGAAACAAACAATAAGTGTTCAATAAATGTTTGTCACAGGTCTTCCAAATGTTCTACTTTTGCCTTGAAAGCATATCTAAAGAAATTGGAAGGGCCACCACTCCTTCACTGGACAGAGGTGCTGGGTTTCATGTTGTGGAACCAGTATGTACTCTTCAGCAAAGTTCTCCCAGAATATGAGGCATTTGAACAAAATCATGGCATACAGATGAAGAAAAGCCAGCTGTGAAACAGGACAGGGTCAAAGATGCTAGATAGAGAAATCAAAAATTGATACCAGTTGTAATGTTCTCTGGAAAAGACAAAAACAATCTGTCCCATCAGAAATAAAGTCAGTACCGATATGGTAAAAAAAGTAAATTTTCAGATTTCTGTGTCTTAATAAAATGAGTTCTGCTGCGATATTCCTTATAGGGGGCCAGCGAGAGAGCTAAGCTGACTAAAGTGCCTACTTAGGCAAGAGCAGGGATGGGGTTTGATCCCCAGCACCACATGCCATGCCAGCCCTGCCCACCGGGTAGGCTGAGCTGGCCTGAGTCCAGGGCATAGTGGTGCCAACCTGCAATCCCAGCACTGGGGAGGCTGAAAAGAGGAGGAACACTAGGATTTCACAGTGAGACTGTGCAACAACCAAATAGAGAGAGAGAGAAAGAGAGAGAGAGAGAGACCTTACATTCAACTCAAACAAAATTATATATTTTATGCCCCTCATTACATTTTCTAATGCATTTAAAATTCACTATGGCAAACATGCTAATTTGATAAGAGAGGGAGGAGAGAGAGTACCTCTATAACATGTAAAACCAGTTCACTTATAAATTCTCCTAGAATTTCAGGCATTGGATTTATTTGTTTAGAATAAAGTTGATTTCTCAGGAAGACAGGAGATATATAAAGAAATTAAAAGAAGAATGATAAAATGTCAAGTTTCTGCTCATTCTTACCCCAAAATAATTCCTAGACTGTTAACTTTTGAAATGTACAGCAGTCCATTCAATCCACATTCTTCCTCCCATTTTATACAGATAAAAGTAAAAATTTGCCAAGATAAGATTTGTCTCGGAGTTTCTAAATGTTCTTCAAAGATAACATAGAAAATTTCAGTTATGTTACTTTTTTTCCAAAAGGATGAAAACCTTGCCATAATCAGCAAAGCTATTTTTAAATTGCACTAAGGCAGGAATGAAGGTACAAATTAATGAGCTGATGTCATATTAATGTAGTCTTTTTGATCTTGTAATCATGAGCTCTTTACAAATCATGTTTGGTTTCAAGATTGTGATTGGAAACTCCTGGTTGCAGACATATAATTTAAATAACATTAAAGGAAGCTCCAGATGTTTCAAGAGAAACACTTCATATATTTAAGAATGAAAGCACAGTAGATAAACTTGTTTAAGAGTGTACGCACGGACAATTTGCTTGACTTTTTAAGACCTTAGATATTTTCTTCAGATTGTAGATTTCAAGGCCCTTTCAGGTTTGATATAAGATGACAATTACTCAGGGTTCATAAATCCAGAAATACGTCATAAACCAGAAGGTCTCAGTACATGGTCAGGTAATAGATCTTGAGGTGTCATTATGAAGAAAAAAAGAAGAAGAAATATGTCTAGATTACACTATTGTTGGAGAGACCATGTCTTGTAATTCTACTTTAAAATTGTTGTCCCCTACATGCTGATGTGCTCCTGACTGTGAAGGTCAAAATGTAGGCCACGCATCTTGTGATGAGGGCAGAGTTGAAGCTGGACCTCTGGTACTTCCCTGAGAACAGTAAACCTTCAGTGTCACTTAACTAGGTGGGAAAACTTTTACTACAAAGTATTTTTGATACATGCAGTGGATAAAAAGGAGGGGAAACAAGTGAAGAAAGTAAGCCAACAACAAAAAACTTGACATTTAAAAGTGATTTTTTTAAGTAAAAATCTGAATTACAAAGGAGCTAGTTCAAAATCACTGTGAAGCCAGAAACCATTCCTAAGGGAGGAGGCAGAATAACATTTTTATTTTTTCAAAGATGAATGTTTTTGCTCTTCTCTACATTTTCTTCATTAGGTAAAAGCTATTTATTTATTGAAGGTCAGAAATTTTGGCTTAAGTACTAGAACAATTGAATAGAACATGCATTATGATTTCTTCAAGGACCACTCAAGGAATTTTCCCTCCTCTGTGGTTTAAACGCTTTCTGTGGTGCATTTTTGACAGATGTGTGGTTATGAATATTTATAGTATCACCTAACATGAAAAATAAAATGTTGTAACTCTAGTATAGAATATATATGATGCTTTCAGAGGAAATATGAAAATACAATAAAATATGATTTACCTTTACAGCTGTCTATGTTATCTTGATTAACTTTGGCACATAAGGCTCTGGCAGGTAGTGGGTTAGTAGTATATAATTTTATTAATCACTTTTTCACCTTATTTCCTTAAATTACTTCCATTGAAATCCTCTCCAGTAATGAAACCTGTTGTTTCAGAAATAATAGTCCATTAAAATTTTTAAAGTTACATTGCCATTGCAAACAAAATGGTTAGGTGACCAAAAAAGTAATCAAACCATAAAATACCAAATAGAAAGTAGAAATTAGTAGATAGAACCTGCCGCCAGGTCACATTACCTACAACTTTCAAATTCTAAAGCCATTAGTGGTAAGCTTGGGAATGTGGCTCAGCAGCAAAGCATCTGCCTGCCAAGCACAAGGTCCTGATTTCAACGCCTGATACCAAATAAATAAATAAATAAATAAATAAATAAATAAATAAATAAATGGCTACACAGTAAAGCCATTAGTGTTTATCTAGAGTCATATTTTATTAACCCAATGGATCCTATATATTTTAAACCTCAGTTATGAACAACTTGAAGGACCAAGTTATTAGTCAAAATTTGTCCAAGTACACAAAATCATTGGTTACTTCACAGAAGCAATGCTACTTTTGATTTAAGTAGCATCAATCAAGGATAGGTTATACATGATAATTTTATTTTTTCAATTATTTATTTATTTACTTATTTATTTGTATTTAGCTCAGGGTCTACAGGGTCTACAGGGTCTTACTGCGTAGATTGGACTCATGGTGATCCTCCTGTTTATAGCCTCCCAAGAGCTGAGATTGTAGGTATGCCCCATCAGGCCCAGTCTCAATTGCCATCTCAATGTGCCCTGGGGGCAGGACTGGCAGGACAGGCCTGGGGATTGAACTCCTGGTGCCTGCATCTGCCTAAGCAGATGCTTTAACCTGCTGAGCTATTCGGCTGGCTCTGTACATGATAGTTTTAAAAGAAATACAGTTCCATGGGAGAAATTTTGAGAATGCTCCTAATAAGGTCAATCCTACATATAACTGATTCCATAATAATGTATAAACACTAATTCCATATTAATGCCCACTAGTCAAAGATTATTATTTGCTAGTGCATCCCATTCAGCATTTCTGCAATATTATTAATTTTCAATTTCAGATATTCCAAATATCTTGCTAATTAATTTTATTTCAATGTCTACCTAAGGTGACTTATACAAATTTGTGAACCATCAAAAATGTGAGTAAGCATGGGCCCTGGCTTTAGTAGAAATGGAAATTGAACTAAAAAATGAATTGACACAGATGACACTTTAGTTGGGAAGTAACAGAGAAGTTAGGCATGGACTCAGCTTAAGTATAGCGAGATAAAGCATACTCAGAGGAAGAGGAACAGAATGGGCCCATTCACAGAAAAGCAGAGAACAGTTTTATGGGCTGCTACAGTGGCCAGGGGCCTGCTCAATCATTATCTCCATTTGTTTCCTACTAGAGGGACCATTTTATTTCTGTAAGACTGCTGAAGTCCGAGATCATCATAGATTTATGGAGATTGTGGGAAGATTTAAATTTCCTTGAAAGTTTCTTATCATTGTGTCTGTAGTTTTGAAGGGTAATGACAGGATGGGAATATTTTGGGCTAGGAAACCTTGTTTTTTGTAACTTTTAGACTGACACACCCAAATGATGACATGCAGACGTGCACAACTGAGAAAAATTTGACCCATGTGTCTCACTTCCTTTCTCTCTTCATTGGAACAAAATACCCAACACCCAAAATTAAGGAAGGAAAGGTCTATTTTGCTCATGGTTTGTGGGGATTTTAGTCTATTTTGGGCTGGCTCCAAGGCAGGGTGACACGTGGCAGATAACAGCAGTTCATGGCAGCAGAAAACAGCAAGAACAAAAAGGAGGAGCAGCGGCAGAGAGCAAGCCTCTCTCTCTTCTTTATATTGCATTCAGGCTAACTGCCCCAGGGTGGGTGCAGCACTCACATGTATTATCCCAGCAGCACTCACACCCACAATCCTAACATTGGATCATGAACTAACCACAAACTGTAAGTCTGTCCCAATGACTGTGTGAGGCTTTGGGGCGACAACTAGACCCAAACCATAGCCCATGTTTTCACAAAGTGAAGGACTAGCTCCAGTGTAGTTATTTATCATAACTTATCTATCAACTGAAGTGAAGAGTGGGGATTTTTATCCCAAAACACTTTGAACTCTGTCTCTCTCTCTCTCAGAAGAAAACCCAAATCTTGCCTTTGGTGAGTAACAGATTAAGGACTCAGAAGTTTACACTTTGGAATTATGGTAAATTTTTACAATGTTATGTCTATGTTACAATTTTTTTTTTTTGAGGAAGAGAATTGGTGTTGAAAGATAACACAAAAGGAAACCAGCAGGTGAAACACATATCATTATATAATTTTCTTTCTCCTCCCTCTTGTTCCTCTTCCTTTTTCTCTTCTTTCTCCATCTTTATTTCCTGCTAGTTAAAATGCAAGTTACATCATGTTATACTTTTATTGTCTTATCATTTATTTATACTTTAACTACCTTGAAAGCAAGTATTGAAAGTTTATTAATAAGTATCTCATGAAAAATGGGTGCCTATGAAAACAAAATTGTGAACTACTCTCAAGTTTTTATTGTTCATCCTGAATTTATGATATAAAACTGTCACAGGAATAACTCTCATTCAACAAATATGCAATTCACAATTTAATTAAAGTTCTGACAGCACCAAGTTATCAGATAGCAGGAAATGCAATCTCGGCTAAGACAAAAAACAATATTTACTTGAATTTACTTGAATGAATTATTTGAAAGTAAATGTTTAAACTTATCATTATAAGAATTTCAACAGTGAAATATTCTAATTTTCCAAGTGGAGATCTTTTTACCAATCTGGGGTAGGTAGTGAATAAATCATTAACATTGTTCATTAATATTAATGATTTCCGTCATCACCATAATGATTCATATTTCCTTTAAAGTAGAAGTTTATGGAAAAAAGGTATCCCCTTATCTGGAATGGGATCAAGAGACCATAAAAATTTACAGTTGCTTCCGGGATTAGAGAGAGGATTTTTGTCATAGAGGACCAAAGGTACAGTTACACCTGTCTATCTCTTCAGTGTAATCTTTGTATTATTTTA
>NDGM011252298.1:5822-15971 GCA_002564305.1 Octomys mimax | reverse complement strand
ACTAAGAAGATAACAATGTACAATGTATTAATTATTAAAACTGTCCTATTAATCAGTTTTGAAGTTGTCTCATTGCTATTTGTTTCTCAATAAAATAAAAAAAAAAACACACACTAGCAAACCCAACCAATAGCAATATCAAAAGGACCACACAAAGATAAAAGGTACACTGCTGATTGCCAGGGCTGGAGAAAATGTTGAGAATAGCAGGACAAAATAGAGATCAATTGCTTATGGGTATGGAACTTCCTTTCAAAGTGACGAAAATATTTTGGAGCTACAAATGGCGGTTGCACAGCATTGTGAATGTACTAAATACTACCCAGTTGTTCACTTTGAAATGATTAATTTAATTATATGTGAACTCCACCATGATCATTTTTTAAATAAAATTGAACGACTAATTATAGGGATGAAGAACACAAATAATCATACAGCAAACAGAAGTAAGTATTCATAAGAACTTTCCCTCCAGTGATGTACCCTAGGTGGTGTTCTGTATCACTTTGGAATGAGGTTGGATAATTCTGTGTCATCAGGAAATTGACTCCATGAAATAGAACTTCTACTAACAAAGATAGAATTTTGGCAGTTACTTGTTAATACAATTTAAACCAATCTTTCTGTTTAGATTAAGGTAGTTACTTATTTGGACCTCCTCTCTATGTGGTAATCTCCCTGTGTCTATGAGAAAAATCAGTAATACAGTAAACAAATAGGAATATGACAATGCCACTGCTGCCAAAGATATCAGTTTTCACAAAGGTAGAAAGCCATATTTTAATCACCTTGGATACTTAAAAAACTCTAATACCAATGTTTAGTTGCCCATGGCTCTGGATTAATTAGCATAGAAAGGCCTTGAGCATCTAAATGCTTAAAAGCTACCCAGAAGCTTTGTTTGCAGTCAGATTGAGACCATTCAGTGCGAGCTCACAAAGTTCCCTTTCTGAGACACCTCCTGGTTCTAGTGCAATTTTCCAAATAAGAGAGTAAAGGTTTGAAAGAATACACTGCACTAGGCATATTAAATATGCCGGCATTTCATCTTCATAACTATTTATGTAAGCAGTGTAATGAAAACTTTAAAGATGGAAGACTTTAGGGCCAAACCACCCTTGCTCGTGCATCAGCTTACTTTTACCAAGGTACTTACCAGCTCTGCTTTTCTCTTTCTGTAGCTGTAAAATAAAGAATTACAGTATTGTCCTGTTGTAAAGATTGATTGGCACAGTATATGGGTTCAAGATTTATTGTTATTATTTTGGTGGGTAATAAAAAGGAGGTTCAGGAGGGGTAACTTGAATGATGTCACAGTTTATTACAAACTAGAGTGATGGAACCCAAGAGTATCTGTCTCCATACACCAGCGAAGGGATGGGGCTGCGTTAAGAGATATGAGTCTTTGGAGTAGTTTTAATAGAACCTTTCTGTACATATAAATAAGCAGGTGCCTGATCATTCCTATTGGTTCTCAAAATCTAACCATTAACTTTTCAGGAATCTTTATGGGCTGTCTATTAAACTCAGTTATTCATAATAAATTATATGCACTTACTTTTTTTTTTTTTAGGTGCAGCACCCTGCACATGCTGTTCAAGCTTCCACCATGATGTGTGTTTCCAGCCCTACATTTACATTTTCTAAAATTATGTTCAAAATAATCAGAAGTCATCCTTTCTTAATTTTCTTAACACATTTTACTCTCATTTATGCCTTTCAGATAAATTATATAACCTTCATATTTACATGCCATTTTTTGAGGCAGACATTTCATTACAGCATCTGTTTCTCATTCACAGGTATCCATTCAGTGCTCTAAGAGGATCAAATCTATTATAAATTCTCCTTCCTTTGAAAAGGAATGTTTTCTTGTCATTTTTATTCTATCCCAAGAGATCAAATATTGAGAAGATATGAAATTTATTTTTCTAGAGGTCTCAAGAACACGGACCTACAACAATTAACCTGGGTGAGATACTATTAGCTATAGGCTTTCAAGAGAAAAGTTTCACTTAAAAACTCTCTCTGCTAAGATATTTGTGGTAGGGTAGGGGCTTAGAGTAATCTCAGATAATTCTTGAACAAAACTTATGAGAGTAGAACCTTGTCTGTTGTGCTTACCACAAAAGCCTATTAACTGGCACAGAGTCTAACCCACAAGTGCTATGCATATCACCCAGGAGGATAGCACATCATACTGCCCCCAGCAGTCACTAGGTGACTTCAGACCAGCTTCTTGAATTCTTTGTCTATTTTCCTATCTGTAAAAACTAGGACAAAAAAGTATCTGCCTTATAAGTGATATGAAGATGATGACAATCAGCATATGATAAATTCTCTTTATTGCCATACCATGTATTTCTGCATACTGAAAATCATTACTTCAGTATATGAAAACTCAGCTACACCAGGCTGAAAGCATAGAGTTTTGTCTGGTAGCAGGGATTCTTTGGGGCCTTACATAAGCAGACGCCTGGCCCACTGGGCAAACCATCATTACAAAAGCTATAAACATGACCTTTATTAAACAGATAGAAAGGATGTGAAATGTACGGATAAACCAGAGCTGTCAATAGACAGGATCTAGAAAATAAACTTGCGCTAGGCATGCACAAAGAAAATAAAAGGTTAAGGTGAACTCTGGACAAAACAAAAGAAGCCTAAATGTCAGAAAGATGCAGTGGGAAGAACAAGAATTCCTGTCTCTCAAGCCTTTTAGCCCTCTATTCCCCTTGGGTATTTCTACACCTTCGACTCATTTTTCAATGTCCTATTTATAAGCCCTCATGATTTCTGGATCTGTCTATTCCACTAACCATTTTAACAAAATGACTTAACAACCATTCCAGGCAGTTAAGTTATCTCAAGTAGATTTTCCCCCTCCTGGAGTGGCATGCTTTGCCAGGCCTAAAATATATGGCTTATAGTTAGGAAGAGGACAGAATCGCCAGCAACACAAGTTTTGAGGTTTGAAGTTCATCTTTAAGCATCAGCTATTTCATTTAAGAATGAGGTTTTAATTTACTAAAATTTAATTCTACAAAAATATATGGTTCCTCTACTATGTGTCCAGCTCCAGGCTAGATTTTTAAACAGGGACTAAGACTTGAGAAAGGATGTGTAAAAATATGTTGTAGTGAGAAGACACAGAGGTTGAAGAGCCATGGGCCAAGGATGTAGCACAGTAGTAGAGTTCTTACCTTGTATGCACGAGGCCCTGGGTTCCATCCTCAGCACCACAGGGGGGAGAGAGAGAAAAAAAGAGAGAGACAGACAGACAGACAGACAGACAAAGACACAGACACAGAGAGACAGAGAGAGCTTCTAATGTAGAAGAGTCAAAATCTCAGAGTCCTTGTGTCACAGTGGACACTATAAACCCTGACAAATACAGAATACTGCAGTAAAGTTAGAACAAAGCAATAGAATCAAAAGTTTCTAAAAAATATATAGAATAATTTAGTGTTGGCCAATACTCTTCCTTCTTGAATGCAATGATTGCAATACACTGGTTTTTTCAAACCTGAATTTAAGTCCTCAGAGAGCTGCCATGAACTGATCAGTCTGGTCATATAAGGAAATAATATGCATGAAAGGGATTATTTTCATTGAAAATTAAAATTAAGAAACTGAAAATAGGGATTGAACATCCCAAATCTCTTTAGCATCTATGGCTTGTCACATCAAGGAACAGAAATAAGATGTTTGTTTTCCAAATGTTAGCCTTGGCAGTCTCAGTCCCAACCAATAACAAAAGGAGATATTTTCCTTTGTTCATTTCCACAAGCCCAAAATTTTTGCTAGATATTACCTAATAATGACTAGAATCTATTGATCCCATGTGCCATGCTGAATGTTCAAAATGCTTTGCATCATCTAAGGATATCATGAAAAATAGAGGGACAAATGGCAGAGTGATTTTCTAAGATAGGTGTTCGTTAAATGCCTTTCTGAAAGAAAAGATGCCTAATTACAGCAGCAACTAAGACTAAACGAGGACTTTATAGCTTGTAACAAGATTTTATAACCTGGATAATTCATTTGCTCTTTGCAAAAACCCCTTGCTTGCTGGCAGGGCAACTGCTCACATCCCAGGAGAGATGAAGTGACTCACCCAAATTCTTACTATGCAGGCCATTTCCCAGATTCCAAACCCATTAGACAAGATTTGCAGATGGAAATAAAGTAAAACTGTGATTCCAAAATAATAATTTACTGCAAAATCTAACTGAAACTTGTCCCTTATTTTTTTCATTAATTGATAAATATAAATTGTACATATTTATCATGTATGACATTTTAAAGTACATATGCCTTGTGGAGTGGCTACATTGAGATAATTCATTATCTCACTTTTTTTAATCATGAGAACACTTGAAACCTACTCTTAGCAATTTTCAAGTATACAATACATTGTTGCTCGATACAATCACCATTGTCTTGAAATTACTCCTCATTTCTTACTGAAATTTTGTTTTCTTTGACCAATAGTTCCCCATCCTCTCTACTCACCTGATAAGTATAGTTCTACTCTTTGCTTCTCTGAATTCAACTTTTTAGATTCTACACTTGCATGAGTTCATGCAGTACTTATCTTTTTGTTATTGGCTTCTCTTACTTAAATAGAAAGCATTCTATTTTGTATATGTAGCAGATTTTATTTATCCTTTCACTCATTGACAGACACAGGTTGATTCCCTATCTTAGCTATTATAAATAATACTGCACCATTGCTGAGCCAGTCCTGCTCCCAGGTGCGCTTAGCTGGCCACCAAGATTTAGTTAGTGTGGTAGCGCATGCCTGCAACCCCAGCTCAGGGCAGGCTGAAAACAGGAAGATCACTATGAGTCCAAGCTGCGTGGTGAGACCCTGTACCAAATAAATAAATAAATAAATAAATAAATAAATAAATAAATAAAGTGATGTACCCAAGAATGTAGATATCCCTTGAACATGTGATTTCATTTCCTTTAGATCCACATCTAGTAGTGGATTTATGGGTCAAATAGTGATTCTAATTTTAGCTCTTGATGAACTTACATACTGATTTCCATAATGGCTGTAATTTGAATTTCTACCAACAGTGTAAAAGTTGTCTTTTTCCCCCATTTCCTTCAACACTTATCTTTATCTTGTTAATAACAACTGTTTTTTTTTTTGCATGTAGACTTTGAATCTACTTTATTAATAGCTACTACTTACATTCTCTTGATTTAGGTATTTATTTAAATCATTTAAAGCAAAATTTTCAAGCACCACATCTTAAAAAGTTACCCATTATCAAAGCAATCAAGAGGAGCAGTGAAAAGCCTCTGGTCTGGGCAAGAAGCTTGACTGCAAGGCCATCAGAGCTTGAGCAAGCTTTTTAACCACTTTGTTTTTATCAGCAAAGGAGGGGTAATCATATTATTACCTGCCTTCATAGGGGTGTTTAGAGAGCTGAATGAGTAAACATGACTGAAGTGTTCAAGATAGGGTCTGAAACATAATATGTGCTCAAAAAAAAAATTACACTGATCCAAAACTCTTCTACTTTGTAAAATGCACCCAGTAGTAATTACCTACTTGATAAACTGCATTAACTCCTTCAACTCACCCTTGACATCCAGACTGCTAACTACCAAGCACTTTAATGTAGACTACACTAATATAAAACTAACTTGTTACATTATTCTTCTTTGAAACTGAACCTTTATTTCCATATTTCACTCTGGTTTTCTCTCAAACTTGAAATGGCCTTTGTTTTTTAAAGTGAACAATTGCCACTTTGAAGAGAATAAAGGGAAGAAATAAATTACAGCTGCAAAGATAAGTAAAATGTTTCAAAGGACTACGCCTGGTGTCTTTATGAGTGAGACATGTTTAATTCAAAGACATGGCTTTATGTGCAATCAGGGACACAACAATCTCTGATCACTTCCCAATCTCAAGTGTATGGCCTCATTTGGCAGTTTATACGTATGAATTTTACCAATATCAAACGTACTCAGAAATTGGTTGTGTGCCTGTTTTCCTTGACCAAAAAATAGAAATTGTTCTCTATCCAAGTTCACTCACAGTAAAATCCAGCAGCAGCTCATAAGGTTTTTTGTCACCCCCAGTTCTAAAGATAAGATGGTGAGAATCCCATTTCACAGTTTTATAAGCTAGAGTTGACAACTAAGGGTTGCCCTGAGGAACCTTTCCATTTAACCTAGCAATGCTTATGAATAGGATCTTGTTTTCTGTTATTTCAACCTAGAGATCACAGCCACTAGAAATATGGCCAAACTGAGAAAGCAGTATAACAAATCCTCAACTTTGACTTAAGAAATCCTATATAAAAATCTTATATTCATAGGATATGGTGTCTAGATATATTGTGACATGTTATTGCTTTTCATAATAATGTGTTCAACACTGAAAAAAAAACAGAAAATATTAAAAAGAAGAGTGACCACAATCTACATTTTGTAAAAGTACTTGATGGTTCTAATATAAAAGTTGAGATTCCTGTAGTTGACAGATGAGAATGCCAAGAGGACTATGTTATCTACAGGTCAATATTCTACTTTTATGGCGCACTGCATTTCTCAAACATGACTGCAACAGTATTCTTCATCCTTCATGCACATCTTACAATGTGACATTTACATCTGTTCCAGGAAAAGAATGGATATCTGTGTTCCTTCATCTTTAATGCAGAGAGATTGATGACTATGGTGGGAGAAGCACTAAGTCATGACTGAAATCAGGTTATAAAATATGATGCACACCTGCCAACTTTTATCCAGGTGCTCACGTTTGGACCTTGGTCATCATGCTAGAGAGAAGTTGAAGTAGTTCATGAAGAAGCCTATCTGGAAAGGGAAAGGAGTATCCACAGAAGGCAGGGTGGATTTAGCCGCAGCAAGAGCAAGGCATCATGTAAGAGAGTACATATTCCCATCCCAAGGTAAGCCCACCAGTTGGTACACAATAGAACAGAAGTAAGAAAGAAATAATGAGATTTGTCAGCAGAATAAGTTGTTACTGATGGGCCGGCCAAGTAGCTCAGCGGATTAAAGCGCCTTCAAGCAGGCGCAGAGGCCAGGCATTCATCACCCGGCCTGCCTTGCTGGCCCTGCCCCCGGGTCACACTGAGACTGCTATTGAGATTGGTCATGTTGGTGCACACCTGTAATCCCAGCTCATGGGAGCTGTAAATGGGAGAATCACTAGGAGTCCGATCTCATAGTGAAACCCTAAACACCCTGTAGATCTTTCCCTAAAACACACACACACACACACACACACACACACACACGTTGTTATTGTTCTTTTAAAAACTAATTTAAGATGTTTTGTTGTGAAACAGTAGGTAGCTGACCAAATGTTATTAGTAAGACCTACTATACTTAAAATTTTAGAAATTGTACAGCAATATTGTGATAAGAATGTTAAATACATGTTGGGCTTTGTGGCATACACTTGTAATGCCAGCACTCCAGAAGCTAAATCAAGATCACTGTGAGTTTGAAGCCAGTCTGGACTAATAGTGAGTTCAAGGGCAGCCCGAACTTATAGCAAGACACTGTTTCAAAATGAAAAAAAAAAGTAATATAATAACCCAGATTATTCTCATGGTAACTCTATAGGACAGAGAATATTATGATTGCTAATCTATATAAACTAATTAAGCTAGTAAGTGCCAAAACTGGGCTACGTACTAGAAGATATGGGTACAAAACTGATAGCTAGGATTACACACCACTACATCAGGTGCCAACAGCTGCTCTTGGCTAGGAGGTATCTTTGCCCAGACTTTACTCAGCCACATTCCTCTCTCTCTACATAGGAAGACACAACCCAGTGTCACTACTACTCTCTCTCCAACACTGATGAGGGTCTTCATTTTCAGAAATGGGCCCTTTCAACTGCTGTTGTTCTCAAGAAAATAAAAAACAGACTTTGCCAAAAATTTGAAACACAATTTTCATATTAAAAATATATATTCATTATAAAACAACTGGAAAATTGAATATAAATAAAAAACTCAGAGCAGTACTAGATAGCTATTTTACCATTTTTCTTTCTTTTTTCTATTACAATTTTGTTTTGAATATTATAGAAATCACAAAGGACATAGTTTTATATCCTCATTTGCTCACAATTGTATAAGTAGTATATTCCCATATCATTCAATAAAACCACTAAACTGATAAATGATAGCGAATCTTCAAAAACATAATTTATATTTTATTAGTGGGCATCTGATTGCCTCTACTTTCTTTCACTCACTTTCCTAAGATCCCCTTAGGATTGTTTCCTAAAGTAGAAACTACTAAGTTAAAAAATACATGAATTGTTGATGTTTTGATATGTATTTATAGAAAGATACAATATTACTCTCCCAAACACAGAATCGTGCTTCATTCTGTTATTTTTTAGCTGCAATTCAAAATACTATCTTGTAATTTCATAGGTTGTAAGTGGTATGTTTTAGTTTTAATTTTGCTAACTATCTGTACAGAGATATTAAATCATATTATATATAAAAATAGTAAACATAAAATGATATACCAGTCTAATAATAGCTACCTTTTATCCAGCACTTACTCTGTTTTGACATGTGTTTAGACCAATTAGGCACATTTAACCTGAATCATAATGCTGAGATTTAAACTTTTATTTTCTTCTGAACTCAGGGAAGCTGAGATACAGAGAGCCTGAGTTATTATCTTCAACTAAAGAGTTCCCATGTTGGAATCTAATGTAGATCTATATGACATCAGAATTTAAGCTACTGCTGTTAGTTTACAATACATACTGGACCAGTTGATGACTGCGATAGGTGGGTAATAAAAATTGGAGATAGTTCTAGTTAATTTTTTTTTTATTTTGCATGTAAATGCATACAGGAATAAACTTATCTTCCAAAACATATTTTCTGTTTTTTAATCTTTTACTTATTTATTTATATTTAGTACAGGCTCTCACCACGCAGTTAGGACTCACATTGATACTCTACCAGAGCTGGGATTATAGACGTGCGCTATTATGCCCAATTTTGGTGGCCTGCATGATCTGTCTGGGCCCCCAGGACTGACACAGCAAGCGGTACCAGGATCGATTCCAGTCCTTGCACTTGCCAGGCAAGCAAAACATATTTTCTGAAGAAAAAAACAAGGGCTGGCCAGACAGCTCAGCGGACTAAAGCATCTGCTTAGGCAGAGAGCAGCATTTGGGGTTTGATCCCTTGTGTGCTGTGCCAACCCTGCCCCCAGAGGGAGACAGCGATTGAAACGCCATGGTGTTGCATGCCTATAATCCCAGTGTTTGGCAGGCTGAAAACAGGAGAATTACTACAAGTCTGATCTGTGCGGTAAGACCCTATAGACCCTGTACTAAATACATTAAAAAAAAACAAAACAAATATTCTATCCTTTGAGCACACAAAGTAAAAAAAAATTTTTTTTAATTAAAAATTAGAATTTACATACAGCAGCAGTTCTCAGGTTCCCCCCCCCCCGGATATCTTTTATTATTTTTTTCAGAATTTCTTAAATTAATTTTCTCAGATTTTGGTAAGGATTCCAATATCAGTGTCTTCACGGATGATTCTATCTGAAGGCTGTGAGGGATAGACCTGCCCTAGGTATCTCCCTAGGCTTGTGGACCTGCTCCAAAAGCCTCCCCAGATCTTTCCCTATCATCTCTTCCATATGTTTCTTCTTTTTTTACTATTTTTTTAGTTTGAGGAGTCAAAACAAAAGCAAGAAAAACAAAAACAAATACAGAAATAGGGTAACATACCACAATACATATATTACAAGTTTTCAAAACAAGAATAGTTGGGGCAAGGGAGATGGCTCAGTAGAACAAGCACTTGCCTGGCAAGTGCAAGGGCCTGAGTTCAATCCCTGGCTCCACAAAAAAAAAGAATAGTTAATTAAAAACGAATGATATATTATCTATTTTTATCATCAAAATGTTGCTCAGGTTAACAGATATAGTTATGCAAATTGGGACATATGATTGAATATTACCACATGCTTTCAAGAAATCTTGAATTCTTGTTCTTGTCTCTTTTTCTTTTATTATTTTTTTCTACAAAATTTACTTTAGAGGGGCTGGGGAGATGGCTCAGTGGAATAAGTGCTTCCCTGGCAAGCACAAGGGCCTGA
>NDGM011252295.1:0-11505 GCA_002564305.1 Octomys mimax | reverse complement strand
CGGGGCTGGCTGGCATGTGGTGCTGGGGGATTGAACCGCAGTCCCTGTGCTTTGCGAAGCTTGCTCTAAGTAGGTGCTTTAGACCACTGAGCCATCTCACCAGCCCAGGAGTACTGTTTTTGGTCAGCTTTTCAAATATTCAGGTTTGTATACATACACTAAAACCTGGAGCAAAAATATGACATGATTTCTGTTTTATGAGAAACCAAAGGTATGAATAATTTAAAGACCCAAATAAGAGACAGATGATTGGAAACAGAGAGCTAGACTATGTGGAGAAGGAATAGGCACACAATAGGAAGGGAATGGGAGGGGAAGTAAAAAGGACTGACAGAAATATGTGTGTGGACCAACTTCCTACAATGAGTGGATGTGTTATGTATTAAAACATATACTAATAAAAAAGGGGAAGTACCTGGGCACAAAGAGGCTCCAGAGTAACTGCCCCAGGATTGCCCAGGGGTTAAGTCTGGGAGTGAGGCCCTGTGTGGGGCTCAGTGTCTTCACTTCCTGTGGCATCAGCTGCAATGGAGGGTACGAGAGGTGGTGAGCATGATGAGGACTTCCAGACTGCTCTTGCTGAACTCATGTGTGGGCCTCTCTCTCTGCGTGCTCGGGCCTGGGCCAGGCCAGGCCCTTGTAAAATGAGCACATGGAAGTGTCTGTGAGGCCCTGATGAAATGTTCTGAGGCCTAAACATTCCAGCCAGGCCCTGGGCATGGACAGTGCAGAGTCCATCTTGTTGCCATCTGGAATGTCTTAAAGACCAGCAGGATGCCTGCTGTGTGTCAAGTGGTGTCACCATGCTATCAGACCCAGATGAACAATCACTTCCAAGTAGCGGGCAAGAACGCAGGTGAACATGAGGCATAACAGCTCAGGTTTCACTTGGGTTTGTTAAGAAAGGCTCTGAAGAAACAGAAGCCTCTGTTTCTCATTCTTTCCTGTGTAGAGAAATCAGCATGCTAGTTAAAATAGGATCTTGTTAGCTGGACCAGAGTCTAGCACAGAGGACTTAGAGAGTCAGGAAGGACATCCTCTATCGTGCTTACTGTCTACTGAGGCCAAAGGAACTGAATAAGTTCAAACTTCTAAATGATCAGGGGTTTGCTTTTAAGCTGGCTGCTGGAGGTAGGGAATGAGTTTTTCAAGGAAAATAATAGGTATAAGTGGGAGTAGTGGGAAATATCCAAAAATTTAGCAGAGCTGAAAATAGCTAAATGATAGAAAGGGAAATCTAGGGGGCATTAATAACCTGATATAAGGGCCGGCCAGGTAGTTCAGTGGACTAAAGTGCCTGCTTAGGCAGAGTGCAGCAGCAGGAGTTCAATCCTCAGCATGCAATGCTGGCCCCACCCCTGGGGTGCACTGAGACTGTGATTGAGACTCGGCATGGTGGCATGTGCCTGTAATCCCAGTGCTTGATAGGCTGAAAACAGGAGTAACACTATAAGTCCAATCTCCATAGTGAGACCCTGTAGACCCTGTTCTAAACACATGAAAGAAAAAAAAAAAACCTGATGTAGCCACAAGGCAGGCTGTAGGCCCTCAAAGGCATCTTTCCTCACCTTTCAGGTCTCAGCTCCAAAAAACTAACTGCATGCTATGAGTAGACTTACATAGGGCTAATTCATGCTAAACAAAGTCACACAAATTTATCAAAGTGTCAGATAATTTTAATTTAGAAATCTGTATTTCTGGCACTAGAAAATCTCATTCATATTAGTTCTTTTAGGTAGAACTTCCAAAGAACTCAGTTTTCAGATGTTTTAAGAACAGAGCAAAGAAAATGGATAGGCAGTTTAATCACCATAGAATGTGGATGATCTTTTGCTTAGAAATAGACATATTTAGAAAATAATGGTCACATTACCTATTTGAGGTCAGTGGCACTGGGAGCTTGCTCATAGCTTACTCTCTGCCTTAAGATTCTGTTTTCCTTTGTTGTGCTGACTTGAGTTCCCCTTTATTCTTGAGTGGTTGCTCCCCACCTGCCTTCTTAGGAAGCTCCCCTTGCTCCAAGTTGTGCAAATGATCCCACAGGCGTTGGTGACTTTAGTTGATTCCTGGCTTTCCTGACTTTAGTTGATTTATGTTTCACTTGATTTCTGGTATCTGTACACAAATTTGAAGGACATCATAATGAGTGCTGCTTTTCAGAATCTGACTATTCAGGGCCTTTGCTCACCAACTGAGTGCCACCCTGAGTCTCTTATCCATTTATTTATTTATAAGCAATTTGTGGAACACTTGTCCTAGCAGAGAAAAAGAAATGGCATATTTCCTATTCTCAGTAAAATCAGTCTAATAGAGTACAGACATGCAAGTAGCAATTCAAATATTGTAATTACTGTTGCACAGGGATAAGTCAAGGTCATGGGCTCTGGATAAAAAGAACCTCAGAAGTCTAGGGAAGGCTTCCTGGCAGCGAACCTGACAATAGATTGGGTAAGCCCTCGCTGAATGATAAGCATTGGGGGTGAAAGTGCGAGCCCATTATAAGCACACACAGCTGCAGGTGCAGGCCAAGAGGCTGAGAGAACCCAGAACATTCCAGGGCTCCCCAGTTTTGTGAAAGCATAAAATAGAGAAAACAGAGGACACATGGGAAGTAAGCTTGGACTTGGAGAGGAAACTAGGGGACAGATCGGGAAAGGTCTTGTATTCCCTGAAAACAAAATAGTTCAAAGATTACATATATGCACAAGTGGCAGAAAGTGATACAAAGCCAGTGAATTGAATGGTAGAAAGCCAGCGAATTATTCTGAATAACATAGTTGAAGATATCTAGCTCTAGGTCAATTTGCATGTATCACTGTTGTTATGTAGCACATGGGCCACGTTTGACATAGACCTGTGACCAGAAAGGTTGTATTTATTTCTCCTGGCAGAAGCAAAAGCGACTGTCACATTAACATAGGCTTTTGGTAGGGTAGGGTTTCAACTGTGGATATCTATATCTATTTATTTGTAGTTTCCTTTCAGAATCTGACTAATTGGGATTGAATAAGAATCAGACAAATCATGGTGCAGAGGACCACATACACAGGGACTTATGGTATATGCACACATAAAAGAGAATTTGCTGTTTTAACCATTTTAATTGTACAATTCAGTGGCATTGTCTTTGAAAGTGCTGTGTCACTATCACCAGTGCATATTTCTGAAAGTTTTCCCTTGCCCAAGAGAGAACTTTTTATAACCATTAAGCAGTATCTCCTCATACCCCCTCCTTCCACCCTCTGGTGACCTCTAATTTACTTTCTGTATCTATGTTTTGTCTCTTTAAAGTATTTAATATACAGTAGTTGGATTCTCATAATATTTATCCTTTGTGTCTGGCTTCTTTCACTTAGTGAAATGCTTCTTATTTTGTCCATGTCGTACAATATATCAAAATTTTGTTCCTTTTTACAGCTGAATAATATTCCATCCTATGTATATATGTTGTATTCCCATCTATTATTAGACATGAGATTTGTTTCTACATTTGGCTGTTGCAAATAAGACCACATGAACATGGACCTACAAGTTTGTCTTTGAGTCCCAGTTATCAATTTTTTTCCATGTATGCCTGGGAGTAGAACAGGTGGGTAATATGATGATTCCGGAGTTTGAGTAATTGTAAACTGCTTTATACAGTAGCTGCAAAATTTTATATTCCTACTATCAATATATAAGGGTTCTAATTGCTGCACATCCTCAATAATGGTTCTTATCTAGTTTTCAAAAACTATCACATTTGTAGTGAGTGTGAGGTAGAATATTGCTATGGTTTAGTGCATAATGGTTTCAGAATACGCAACATGGTTTCTAATAATACCAGGCTTTGAAGACAATTTTTGTGCATGAGGCTGCTTAGCATTTCTATTTCTTTTGCCATGGAAAATGATATTGTGATCTTTCCAAAGTAAGCAATATGAAAATTATTTTGTTCTGAAACAACCTCAGTGCACTCAGGCTCAGTCTGCTGCCTTGGAGCTCTTGGCCTTGTCAGGATACCTGGCTGTGCAAATCTACTCTTCTTCATGGATCAGATGCCACTCATCCCCAGGCTGGATTAGGGTGTCTCTAATGTCCCCCCTTATGTCCCTAATCCTATCTCCTTGTTCCTCCAAAGTTCTGAAGGCCATAGAGTCCTATGATTTAGACCACAGATGTCAGAATCAGTTAGGTTTGGGTCCCAGCTCAGTGACTACTACTACTGACACCTCAGACAAATCATTTAACTTCACTAGGCCCATTTTCTTACCTACAAAATGTAAGTAAAAATGATGGCTGCCTGATGGCTGCTATGATGAGAAGGGCTGTCATGCCCTTACTATGTTGCTCGGCACATAGATGCAAGGTTCAAACTGTTTGACCTTCCCTGTGAAGCCCCTTGCGGCCAAGGCTGCCAGCTTGGTTGCAGGTTGTAGCCTTGTCCAGTGCGTGCAGGTCCTCTAAGGGAGACACAGAATCCCACAAGATATTTCTGTTACTGAGGTTTCTCTAGATAAATGCTTTTGCCCATCCTAAGGCTTTGAAGAATGTAAAATCTAGTAGGAGGGCTTGTAGTCTCTCCACATTTTCCACACAGGACTTGAGAAATTTTGATTCTTCCTGTTATTATTTTCCTGGAGTTCAACCTTCTTGCTTGACATATGGAGCCACTCGTAGTCCTGAGTCAGCTTTGGAATTTCTAGTGAAATCTGAAACCAGAGCTACAAGAGAAATCATGCTTTTTGCAAGAAAGTCAGGTGGAAAATTACATAAGGTAGTGATTCAGAAATAAAAACTCAACGAAACAATGTGAATTCATTGTGTATAGTCCAGTATATTCTCTGGCACTACTTCTGGGGTCTAGATGGAGACCCAGAATTTTGTCTTCTTATTTTCCAAGAAAATGGATCAATATATTCATTTGCTGTTCATCACCCACTTCCCTGAATCTGATCTTATTTAGTGACCAAAGATTTTAATTAAAGCTACAAATGCAATGGAATTATTTTGAAAGGAAAATCATGGAAACAGGAGGAGGCATGTGGAGCAAAATTATAGGAAAAGTATATGCTAAGTGTTAGTTAAAAAATAGAACTAAAACTTAGTTCTGAGCTTCTCAATAGTTACGGCAAACAAAAATTAACAGCCACTGAATACCACCTTGAAGTGTCTTAATTTCAGTACTTTGAAATTACTTAGAGAAAAAAAAATTCTAAATGAAAATGTCACAAACATAGGCATCCATGCTGTTCTTTTGCATTGGCTCCAGATTTGAGCTGAGGCTAGATACACCACTAGAGTTGAAAATGCACCTTTGTTCCTGAGTTTGAAAGATATAGGGTACACACATTGTTCCACATTTTCAATTGTTTTGAAAACTTTTCTCCTTAAGAAACTCCACAAAAGAGGCATGGCTTATTGAATGCTATCTGATAGATAGATAGATAGATAGATAGATAGATAGATAGATAGATAGATAGAGATTGTTGTCCTGTGCATTTAACGAGGATGTAGCTGAAGCTTAGAGAATTAGGAGAATTACTACATGCTTGCATGTAGAACTGGAAAAACCTCGAGAGTCTCTGGCTTCATTTCCTCCCTTGCATTGTGTTCTAGCAATCATTTCCTGGTGTCTTTGTTGAAACTACTATAACAAAAATACAATAGACTAGGCAGTTTATGAGCAATGGAAGTTTATTTCTCACAGTTCTACAGGGTGAGAGTCTGAGATCAGGGTTGACGTCTGGCCAAGTTCTAGTCCTCTCTTGTCAATGGCCAACTTCAAGTCATATCCTCGCATGTGCAAAGAAAGCTCTCTTCTCACTCATTTCTAACAGCATTTATTCCCTTTATCAGAGTTCTGTCTGCATGAACTAGGCGAGGCTTTGGTGTGTGGATTCAGGAGAAGAGGCATAAACATGTAGTTAGCAGCTGCACTGTTCCTCAAATAGATGCGAAGATCCAGGACAATATGCAGCAGGTCCTTGAACTGGGTGTGATGGCATTGGTTTGGGAGTCTGTGTCTATGCATCATAATAACACAGTAGCAGCAAATGTAATGTTCTACTTTTCCTTGGGTTGAGACCTAATTTTGCTTTATGGAGTGAATGTCATTAAGCGTTTTTAATAAAGATTCAAACTGTGGTGATTGGGAGCTAGTAATGGACAATTCTGTTCTCGGCTAGGATGTTTTGTGTAATGAATGTTCCCTTCAGTGCAGATTTATGACTGGCATGATGACAACTTTTTAAAAACCCTTATTTTTTTTTTTTTGGAACTGGATATTGTATTGCATTGCATCACTAAAAGTTTATTTGTGACTCTTTCCACGGTGAATATTTCCGTGCCTGTGCAAAGCTCCCCAATGCCTGCAGGCAGGATTAGTCGTCCACGGATGACATCATGGGGAACCCAACAGACAGAAAGGAAGGAGACTGAGACTGATTCATTAAAACATGGCATGAGGTGGACATTAAAGGAGGGTCATGTCTGCACACCTCTCTTCCATTCCTATTGTGCACACATGCAAGAATAGCAGGCTGTGATCCAAAAACACAGCCAAAGGGTAGGTATTGAGGAGACTAAGAACAGGCATGTAGGAGAGTCTCAGATGGTGAAGAATGTCAGGAATTCCATCTGCTCCTAGTCACAGAGATCTCTGTGTGGCCCTCCCTGCTCCTCCTCGTCTATTCCAGTACAATGTGCCACCATGTATTTTGGATTACCTCTGCACAGTAAGCTCCTTGAGAGAAATGTCTGTGTCTTTGGCTTTGGCTTATAGTAGTCAAATACTACATTAATATTTTTAAATAATGTGCAATTTCAAGGTCAACCTATTGCCTACTCATTATATATATAGTACTTTGGTTATTTCTTTCTGACTCTGCCTGTCTCTTTGTCTCTGTCTCTGTCTCTGTCTCTGTCTCAGTCTCTGTCTCTGTCTCTGGCTGATGAATTAATGTACTGATTCCATATCCTGTGACATAATGTGACACTCACTACATTATTAATAATGAGAGGTGCTACCTCAAGTTTCACAAGCTATACACAAAAAATAATTTTTTTCTCTTTTTTGAAAATTGTTCTTGTGTGAGATATTAAGATTTGTATTTTGAAGATTTTAATAATCCTCAATCAAATATCTTGGAGAAATAAAACTTTCTTGTTGAACAAACAAAATGACTCAAACCCTTGTTTCTGGATCATCTATATCCATTTTAGGCAAATTAAATACCTGTGTGACAGCAAAACCTGTTCTAAATTTATTCAGTTTTTTTTCCTACCTTCTTTGAAGAGGAAGATAGACAGAGAAACTTCTCAAGTGCCTTTCAATTCTGTGATGACTCCATTGCATTCACATTACCAGACTCACTTTCTAGCACTCATATTGTCAGACCCAAGTAAGTCAGATAAATTTTTCTATGACTTCATTGTTAAGAAGTCATAATCAATGACTAATCATAGTCAGTTGTTTAGAAGAAACATTTTAATGAAAATGTCAATGAAAAAGAAGTCAAAGCTGGTAATACAATTCTATAGGATATACTCCATTAAGTTTTGCCATAAAATTTTTCAAGTGCTATTCTTGAGAGGACACCACCTACCAAGCAAAGTCCCCAAGTATGGCTTGCATACCCTGTGGCTTCTGTGTCCTTAAACTGCTGAGATGCTTTACTGCAACCCGCACAGAATCCCGAGAGCAGCCACTCCACAGAGCTGGTTGGTTCATGGACTGCACGGTGAGGGGCTGTGAGCTATCTCCTTGGCCCCCTCTGGCCCATGTTTCTCCGGCACTTCTGTAAAATGCTTGCTAAGACATGATACGGCTCAGTGGCTGATGTAACCAAGGGTCTGGAGGACCCCAGGTCCTAGGGCGATGCACCATTGTACTTCTTATGAACTGGCAGGGAATTGAGGAAGGGAGGAAACATCTTTTCAGCCTAATGAGTATCCTGACTTAAAGTAGTATGGAAGCCACTAAGGGTTGTCGTGTAACTCTCAGAGAATTTTTCCTTTAACTGCTTTTCTTACTATAACAAAGCCAGCATCTTCTGAGAAAGGCTTAAGACTTTGAGATAATAAATTACAGGTGCCAGTGTTGTAGGATTCCTCTTTCTTCTTCTGGATATCAGAAAGACAGACACTAATGATCATAGTTTTGCATTTAATGATGCTCTAATTTACTGGTTAAAACATTGCATTGATGCCCTGATGTTTTCATTGTGCCTTAATGAAGCCCTTTCAAGAGAGAAAGCATTCCTTAGAACTCTTTTTCTAAACCACCACTGCTCCATATCCCTCCACTTCAAAACATGATTTTAAAGACTTCTTTCATTGCATATTTTACTTAGATTTATTGAGAACTTCTTGAGCATGTAAAAGAAAATCACAAAAAGTCCAATGAATAATTTAGGAAGTCACTCAAAGTGACTGGGTAGCTCTTACAATTGACTTTTGGAAAAGGCAGAGCTCTGTTAAATATTGCATGACATAAAACAAGATTTCTTTTCAAAAGATAGTTCATTATTAGTGTTTCTTGGCACTTTTCAATGGGGAAAAGCCACTGCTTTGGTTTTCTGGATTGCCTTCAGCCAGAATAGGGCCTGCAGCTGACGTGCTGCTGGTTGGTCTGAGACGAGAGGAGAATGTGTCAACTCACGGGACACGATTTCCAGCCAGTATCAGCAAAACATAAGGAGAAGAAGTGTATTCTATGTGGTTTGAAATCTGTGACTGCTGAAGAGAAAACTCTTCAGCTGCTAAGAGCCTCCGAAGACAGTCCAAATTATGTTCTTATCACCTGTTTTTAGGCCCACTCTCCCCAGTCCCCTGCCCCAGGGAAGCTAAGCCTAAAGGAACACCTAGACTCAGAGGCCCAAAAAAGAGTGGGTCCTAGTGAACTGACCTAAGTAACTACACTGGCAATGTCAAGAGGGGGTGAAGGTGGAGGTTACTGAGATTCTCACATCCTGTTGCAATTATAGATTGGGGCCACCACTTGAAGAGACAACGGTGGTTTCCTTCCAACCCAGTACTTCTACCTCGTTATATTTAATAGGAAGTAAGCTTAAGAGTATCTACTGCCAAAAAGCACAGGTATTCCCACATGAATGGGAGATTGACATGATGCAGTTATATAGATGCACTAAAATCCACACCCAGCTCAACACCCAGGGCCCTTCAGCATGCACTGGGTACAAAAAAGGTAAAAAAAAACTATATGTAAATAATTTTATGAGATGCCATACAGGTGGCTACATTTTTGTAGCCAGTTTTGGTGGCTACATTCATGTACAATTACACATACACACCAGAGTATGTACACATGCAGTGTCTAGAAGGAGAAAAACCTAATTTTTACCTGCAGAAGAAGAGGAGGTACCAGGGAAGGAGGATTCGCTGAAAGATCCTCTCAAATTAAATTATGTGCTCATGCAGTACTGATCTAGTTTAATGCTTAAGATTAAAAGAAAAGCATCATTCCATTGCATACAGAGGGACTGGGCAGTTTGGGAGGTCACAGAAGGCCTTTGTGACAGGTAAATCACTGGCATATTCACAGACAGCTAGAGCACAGGAGGTGGAAATTACTTCCGTGGCTCCACCAGTAGGCTGTGCGCACTCACATTCCTTGCCCCAGTCTTCCTTCCGATTTGGCTACGTGTAAATGCTGGCACATGTTTACTCCATGGGTGTCTCCCATATATTAATTATGTATCTTTCAATGATAATAAGTTCTTCATCCTTTCATGGATGAAGAACGTTTTAGAGAAAGCCAAGGAGAGTGTCAAGCAGGAGCTTGTTAGGGTCATAAAAATCATAGGTGCTGCTATAAAAAACAACTTCTGCAGCAGGAAAAAAAAATCAAGCATTTGCATTTAGTTCAGAAGAAGAACATCTTCTGTTATCTTCAGAGCCCAAAGATATTATCGGACTACATATATGTAGTTTCAAAAACAGCACACCTGTGATTAACCCGCCAACCCTCACCCGGTGGCTTCTCCACCTGTGGGAGCCCAGGTGCCATCCCAGACCTTTTCTTCCTGTGGCTTTGCAGCATTTGCAGCAGTACTCAACTTAAATCATATTTCCATGTGACAACAGAGCTAGTCTTGAGATAAGATGTTTTCCCCAGCCAATTTTGACAGCAGAACCTATTCATACACCATTAGATCTGGAGCGCCTTCTAGTCTCAGTAACTCCACATCAAGCTAATTAGTTTTGCAATGTCTGGCTTATGTGAAGTGAAGATACAAAAAGAAAAATCGATAGAATCCAACTCTTTGACCTAAATTAATCTAATTTTACAATGCTAGAAATAATGCCCATTGTGTTGGCTGCTTCAAATTAGATTATTGATCAATGGGTGTGTCTACTGCCTGAAGTCTATATTGACCTTTTTATCCTCATTTATTCTTTGATTCATGAAAACACTTTGTGGGAAGAAAAAATTGAATTGTCTCAATCATTGATATCTGCTGCAGAGAGATGTACTTGTGTTCATTAATCCAGGTAAGTAGCTTTTGTTAATGTATACTGAACATAAAACAGGTCATAAAAATCATGGGTCTGGGGTTGCACCTGGGACTTTCTTCTCTTACTGTTTCCCATAGGAAAATCATCCTGTTTGGTCACATCAGAGGCCTTGTATGATGTATATTTTTAAGACATTTATATCAGGTGTTAGATTTGTCTCCTAAAACACTGTGTTCCATCAGTAGAATCATTGGGTTTGCTTCGAAAGCTGTTTTAGGGCTGGCCAGATAGCTAACTGGCCAGATAGCTAAGCAGACTAAAGCACCTGCTTAGGCAGATACAGGGACCAGAGTTTGATCCCCCATGTACCCTTCCGGCCCCACCCCCAGGACACACTGACACAGTGATTGAGATTTGGCATGGTGGTGCACACCTGTAATCCCAGTGCTTGGGAGGCTGAAAACAGGAAGATCACTAGAAGTCCGATTTGTGTAGTGAGACCCTGTAGACCCTGTACTAAATACATGAAAAAAAAGTATGAATGAGTAAGAAATTATAAAATTTGCAATGATTATTGTAGCATAATTTGGAGTAATGAGTTTCACATGATCATGCTAAAAGAATTAGTTTTAGTATTTTAAAACTATGATGATGGGTGAGACAGCACTTAGCAGTAAGTGCATTTCAAATTTTCATTATATTAGTTTCTCCTTCCTCAAGCTCCTCTTTCAGAGAACAGATGGTTACCTTGTTTATAGCTGTGGATGAATGGATGCATTTCAGTTCCATTTCTTTTCCAGTTGTGTCTTCCCTAGAGGCAAACCTTCATACTTAACAGTTACCTTGTTAGTTTTAACCTCTGACTTTAATCATGTTTTAACAGTGTTTTCTTGTACTTTATTAGCACATGTTTGCAGGACATAATGTTTGCCATCCTTGAGTGTGGCTAGTGCATGCACAGAACTCTTGCTTCCCTTTTTCCTCTCTCTCTCTCTGTCTCTCTCTGTCTCTCTCTGTCTCTCTCTCTGTCTCTCTGTCTCTCTGTCT
>NDGM011252293.1:304-11919 GCA_002564305.1 Octomys mimax | reverse complement strand
CAGGGCAGCATTCATGGTAGGAGGACATGGGGAAGGAAAGCTACTTAACTCATGACATCTGGAAAGCAGAGAGCAAGGGAAGGGTCCAAGAGAAGACGCCAGGGACCAGGCAGAGTCTCCAAGAGCACACACTGTGATCTACCCAGACAGGCCCAGAAGTGAGCTTTACTAAACCCCAGCATCTCTCCAGCCAATCAAATCGATGATCTAGATTCCCATTACACATGCCAGTGCTGGGCCAAAAATCAGATCTGTTATCCACCTTAGAGACACCCACTTAATAGTTAATAAAAAGGTTTTATTTTTGCTTTCCTGAAAATACTAGTGAAAATCTAAAGTATAAGGCACTTTAAGTAATCGTTCTTAAAATTACCTTTGATTTCCATTTTTGTTCCTCTTGCCCCAGGTCACAGGCTGAACGATGGACGCCTGATATATCTGTGTCTTAATTCCTGGACTCTAGGAAATGTTAACGATATGACAGAGGGATTTTCAGATGTGGCTAAATTTGGGATTCTGAGATGGGAGAGTATTCTAGATTATCCTGGTGGCCCAATGATACAGTCGCATGTCCTCTGGAGAGGAAGATAGAGGAAGATTCCACTGCAGAGGAAGAAGGCGAGTGATGACTGGGGAGAAGGGCTGTGCCTCTGCTTTGAAGATAGAAGAAGGGGCCTTGAGCCAAGGGATGCTAGGACCGCAGCTTTAGGAGATGGGAAAAGCAATGAAATTAATTTTCTCCAGAGCCTCCAGAAAGAGCACATCTCTGCTGACATATTGATTTCAGCCCAGAAGAACTGATTTGGGGTTTCTGCCATTTAGAGCCACAAGAGGATAAATGTGTGTTGTCCTAAACCACCAAGTTTCTGGTAATTTGTTATAGCGGCCCTAGGTAGCTCATACATTCTTTTTTTACTTTAAAGAGAGAGAGAGAGAAAAAAAAAATCCAAAACCATAAGAACAAAGACAAAGACAGAGCAACATAAAACAATAAAAATGGTACAGGATTTCAAAACAAGAATAGAAAATTAACAATGGTTGTTACATTAAATATTATCATCAAATTTGTTGCTTAGACTTCCAGATATAGGAATGTAAGACTGATCAAACAATTAAACTGAAGCTAATACATTGTAAATGACCTCTTTGTATATTCTTAGTCTCTCTACGGAATTTTTTGGCCCTTTTTTTGATTCCATTTTACAAATAGGAAGCAGAGCACAAGGGAACTAGAACAGTAAGCCATCTTCTTTCTCCATCCCATGATTCCTTTCCAGGACGGAGACCTAAAAATACAGCTGATGAGGTAATGGGGACATACAACTACATGATCTGTCAGTTACATTGTGACTCAAATGGGCAGGAGGGACATTTCTGGAGAACCCGGGCTGTCTTAATCATTTACCTCCTTTATTCATAATGCCTCTGCTTCTATGACTTCATTATTTGCCACACAAGCCCACCCAAAGTAGACTTTTCTCTGACGTGACCCTAGCTAGACGATGTGTAGCTTTGCCTCTAATTACCGTGTGCCTCATTTACACGGGGTTTTACTCATTCTCTTGTCACTGGTATAAAGTGGGAGTCTCATTGCCAAGGCAACCAGAAGTGGGAGCATGTACAATTTCAGCCTTGTACATCTCTTCTTGGTATACTCCCACTGTGTTCTGGCTTTCCTGTCTCCCATAGCCAAAATAGTGCAAACTATTCCATGTTCACCCGAGTGCATCCTTTTGCTGTGATTAACATTTTCGCATGCACATAGGTTTGTTCCTGAATTCATCAACTTGGTTCTTTAATTTCCCCAGCTAATACTTACGTCTGTTCCTTTGCCGATGTAGACTTCTTATCTGAAATTCCTCTAGGTAATTACTACTTTCACCACTTTCTCCATGAGTTTTCTCTTTTTTCCTCCTGACTCTTGACTTCATGCTTCCCCAACAGAATTAGAATCTAGGATTTTTGTTTCTGTTCTCCATCTGGCTGGATCACTAAAAAATGGATGGAGGATTACATTCCCCATATAGAAAAACTTATGTGGTTCTAATTTTACATTGACTGCTACATATTCTTTTTACCCTTAATCATACATCAAAAACTAATGTGAATCGTAATGCCCTTAATACTAGTTGAGGCACCTTTAGTGCAATAGGCTGGACTATCCTAGTCATTAATTTTTACAGATTTATTCCATTTTAAAATATTGGTAAATTTTAATGTGAACAAAAGGCCTCCTGGTGCTTAAAAGGGAACTACCACTGTCCCAAAAGACATAGCATTAGTTGCCTTTAGGTTATTCTGGTTTACAAATATGGTCTCTTAGACTTATACACGATCTTTTTTAAAAATGTATGTGGTACAGGGTCTCCCTACACAGCTCAGACTTGTAGTGATCCTCCTGTTTTCAGCCTCCCCAGTGCTGGCATTGCAGGCCTGTGCCACCGCGCCCGCTCTCGATGACCAGCTCAGTGCACCTGGGCGCGGGTTACACATGATCTTAAGTTACACTGAGTTGGCAACTTTTAAAATGAGAACATTGCACAGAGAACTATGAATTCTGAGTTATCACTAAATACCAAATATCTGATAGTATCATACAAATATTTCCTTGCCTACAGCTAGAGGTGAATAGTTTCTGCACCTTGGGATAAAGAAGTAACCTTTGGTTTATCTCAAGATCGTTTTCACTCACCTTATCTTGCTCAAATATTTTATCTGCCTGACCACTGTAAGCACCTGAATTTGCTTACAGATTCTCAAAGGGAGAAAGGCAGTTTTAGAAAGTCTACACTGATGCTCGCCCTCACTCATCCACCCACCTGGTCCATAAATGCTCCTTTGCTACATCTTGAAATGGTCATTCAGACTTAAGGGTGAAATGTTCACTGCCTTCCCACTAGCCATTCCTTCTGTAATCACTTCTCCCTAGGAGAAATTCTTCTACAGATCAAAATAGCTTTTTCATGTCTTAAATTCTTCTACACATTGGTTGAAGATCTACTAGTGAGTCATCCATTTGAATCTTTCTCTTTTCCTGTTTAGAATCCCATTGCAGTCTGGAGGGCTTAGAGCTGCTGAGGCTGTCAATTCAATATTTGGTCTGTGTTCATCATAAAGTAGCAAGGATTATGGTGTCATCTCATCTTGTAACCTTATCTATGTTGTTATTTTATGCCACTTAAAATCTCCAATCTGGTGTGTGAGGTCTTCTGATAAATTTCTCAAATTTTGACAGGAAAGACCTAACGGAACCTACATAAATTTCTCTGATGATAATGGAATTGATAATGAGTATGATATTAATGTTATCTTTTATAGGAAAGCTGCCACCAGGACAAGCTGCATGCCGGGATAAATGGTCAACAGTCATCACTGTATATAATCCTAAAGGCAGGAACTATGTTGGTTTACCATTGAGCAAACTTAGAGAAGTTAATATCAAAGGCCATTGTGGTGGGTAGTGCATTTGGTTCACCAAATCTCATTCCTATTTTGTGGTAACTGCTATAATTTTCTATTGGATATCTACTCCCACCACATGCAATTCTTATTTTTTGGGGAGAGTGAGTCCTATGTCTCAGGCTTAAATCAATCAGTACAAATGCCATTCACTGACCACAGTGATTGCTTCATTGATTTATATAAATTATAGTTAAGGATAATGACATAGGAGATCTGGTTGGTGGGGTCCTGAGAACCTGTGCCAATGGTCATGGAAGAACATAAAAGCTCCTAGCATGCTTGGCATTTTCCCATAATTGGCTATGAGGAGGCATCAGCTGCTGAATGGCTTAAGATGCTGAATACAGAAAGGAGAGTTAGAAAAACAAAATTGTGATAGAATCTTTGACTCTACCAACCCAATCCTGAAACTATCATTCCAGTCATATAAGTTGATTTATTTTCTTTATTTTTAAAGATGGTTTTAGTTTTGTCATTCTCAACTAGATGAATCTGGATGGATGTACTCAGCTAGTAAATAATGTATTACAATTCAAGCATAGACATCTCTGGCTGAAAATTCTGTGCCATTTCTTCTCTTCTGTTTGGTGTGAGTATATTCTCTTTTGATAGATCTCATAAGATCTAAGAACTGGAAGAGACTCAGGAGCGTTCTCATCAAGTCCGTGATGTTATAGACAAGGAAACAGGCCTAAGAGGAAAGACAATTTGTCCAAGCCAGTGGGGTTCCCGGCTAGGTGAGCGGGCCTCAGAGCTCTGCATTTCCCCCACATTATAGCACCTGCTTTGCTTTTTCTGCCAGTCACACTAATTACATAGACTTTTCTTGGGGGTTCAGACTTGAGTCTACAGATCCTGACCCCATACGTGGCATGAATTCTTGGGGGAGCAGGTGCCTGGAGCTCACATGCGATGTGTTCCCTTTTATTTCAGCCAAGACTAGGAACAAAATGATGGGGAAGCAAGTGACTATTCCCAGTATGGCATCAATTTCTAGAGAAGATAAAGAGGGAACAAAGGAGTAAGGCCATCAGGACTTAAAAAGGGAGAGGGAAAGACACAAAAAAGGGGGGCTATGGATAGAGATCAAAGAAGCCAGCTGGACAGAGAGGAAAAGTCTTTATCTTTATTCTTGGAATACAATGAAATTAGTAAGGGTTCCATAGTCCTAGGTGCCTTTTCTTTATATTTCATGCTAAAGTTCCTTTACAGAGTTTTTAGAGCTTTTGAATATAATTCAGGGCTTTGGTATTTCCAACAAGTAGCCCATTGGTAGAAAAGGAGAGTTATATGAAGCAATTTTAGAGGAATTTCAAGAAGAAGGATATTTGATTTCTACCTTTTCTTTTGGCAGCCAAGCCATGATTCCCTTTCATTTTCCTTTTAGGAAGAAAGTTTTCGTTCTCTGCAGTAAATGGAGTAACAGAGGAAACAGCATTTAATACACAATTGCTCTTTATGCGTGGTAGGCAGAAGGATGGCGCTCAAAGAGGCCTACACCCTAATTCCTGCCACCCATGGCGGCGCTGCCTAAATTGGTAAAAGGAATTTTTGCAGCGGCGATTATGTTAAGGACTTGAAAAAATTATCCTGGATTACTAGGGTGGCTGCAACATAATCAAAATAGCTGTTCTGAGTGAGGGAGCCAGGTGGAGTGTCTGAGTCTGGGAGGAGAAGCTGACAGAGAAGCTGAGGAAATGCACCTGAGGAATGAGATTTCTAGGATGAAGACCTAAGGAACATGAGAAGCCTCTAGAAGCTGGAAATAGACTCTCTTTCGAAGCCTCTATAAGGTCAGGGTCCTGCTGCTCTTGCCTGACAGCCCAGTGAAGCCCCTTTGGAAATTAGGATCCCAGAACTGCAGGATGATAAATGTATGTTGTACTGATACGTGGTGCTTTGAGTAATTTTTCTGGCAGCATAAAATTGGGTGATTCACTGCATAACAGCACCTGTGCTCAGTGGTTTTCATACATGCCTGGCTTGGTTCTTATTGTTCCTTCCTTTAGAGGCTACAAAATTTGGTTCAGGGACGTCAATTAATCCCCCTAATTAACCCCCACTAATGAAGTGTGCTTCATTAGTCAGGCAGTTGAGTCAGGCTTTGAACCCAAAGAGTGGATACTGGAACCTGGAACCTCTTCTTCCTTCCTTGAGAACTCAGACACAGACAATCCTTCGTGGTACGTCGGTTGCCCAGCAAGCTGCCTCCTCTATAAAGTTCTGTTCTGTTCTGAGAGAAATACCACACTTGCATAATGAGGATTGTGATGCATGCAGTTTAACTTTGTTCTGTGGGTGCAGTGCTTCTGTTGGCTCCCCTTTCAGCAAAGGGGAAGGAAGGACTCTAGGCCTCCTTATGTTCCACTCTTCCCCAACCAGCATACTTACATTACTTAACTAGCCATCTCAAGAGTCAGCTGGGAAATGCTGTGAGGGAAAAGTAGTGCATGGAACAAGAAATGCTGCCCCTGAAAATCTCTAAAGGGAGGGGCACTGTGACCCTGGCAGAAGTATAGAGGGGGTTGGAGAGGACAGCATCCTCCTGGCCTGAGAAGGAAAGAGAAAGCCTTTTGAGAGGGCAGGAAGGGAGTGAGGAGGAGGAGATGGATGGGAGGGGGCCTGGCACTGAAGTAAGTCAAGAAGGATACATAGAGAGCTTAAAACAATAGCATGGAAATAGAGAAATCACATTTTACAGGGCAGTTTGCAAATCCATACCACAATTAAAAGCTCTCAATGATCCAGGAAATCATGTACAAACATATATATATATATATATATATATATATATATATCTCATATCATTAAGTCTACTAATTTAAGTGTTTTAGACAGAAAGTACATCACCGCTGTCTAATTGCAGTATTTTTTTTTTGTTAATCCCAAAGGAAACCCTGTACTTACCAAGTGCTCACTCTCATTTTCCTCATCCTTTTTGCCTCCCATTCCTAGAAACCATCAACCTGCATTCTTCTGAATGGATTTGCCCATAAAGTCATGCCATAGAATTATATACGGCTTATTTCATTCAGCACGTTTTTAGGGATTCACCCCTTTGCAGCATGTGGCAATAGCAAGTAGATATGGATCAAATGGCAATTACAGCACTGTGGTTGATTTATAACTTGTGCATGTAGAAAGATTCGTCTGGTAGAATAAGGTAGAGCCTTATTCTGATGTAGAGAGGTCTTTGAGATTTTTTGGAAGAATACAGCAAGGAATTAAATAAAATATGTTTGTATTAAACTTTTTGAAATAGAGTGATGTAATTTCTTATATAAATGTGGGCACATAAATGCACAAGCAGACTTTCTGGTGGAGACACGAGAAATAGTAGCATAAGAGTGGTGGTGGTAGGGGATAAGTTGGGATTATTGTTATTATTATTATTATTCTTATTATTCTTATAATTATTATTTTGCCAAACTGGGGATTGAACTCAGGCCACTGTGCTTGCCAAGCAAGCACTTATTCTATTGAGCTATCTCCCCGGCCCCTAAATTGGGATTATTGATGGTGGTCTTAGGGCTTCGGCTTTGTTCCTTGATGCTTGGTTTTGTTAAGGGAGAATATATTTGTATGTGTTGAATGTGTTCATATAAATGAAATTAACTGAAGGAAAACAAGAAGGCAAGTGAAGGGTAGAAAGACAGAGACCATTGATATCAAGAATAACACAGGAAGAAGCCCCCACGAAGGAAGAGCTCTCTGGAGGAGGGCTGGGATGAGCCCATCCTCATGCATTGCTCTGCCCATCAGGGTGGGGACAGAGTAGATATGGAATGTTCACCTCCTCCCCACCACAAAAAGCTGACTCCAACTATACTGTCTCCATGCTGGTGATTATAATTTTGTGCCAGGCATGGAAAACTGGGAAGCCAGTTCAGAAAAAGCCATGTGTTTTGAGTCCTGCTTAGCAATCAGTGTTTTGATTTTAGAGAAAGTTTTCTAAGCTTAATCAAGTTGTTTTTCCTGTGTTGTCAGGATGATAAATATTTTGGAGGTGCTTGTGATAAGATAAAGTCATAATTTTCTTGAAAGAATGGAAGAGCACAACTTAAGGAATTGTGTAAGGCTTAGAAGTCTGCCTTAGAGACTTCATGGCAATTAACTACTCAGTGTGTGAGAAATCACGTTATGGTTTTTTTTTTTTTTTTTTTAAACTTGGCCATNCCATAGATGACTCAGACCAGAAAAATGAACAGCTTTATTTATGGTGCATTTTCCATGTCAATGAGTTCTAGTCTGAGGTTTCTGCCCCTATCCATTCACTCATCTTCAGAAGAATAATTTAATGAGCGGTTAATCTTAGTAGATACTATGGGATTAAAAAAAAAAAAAGATAGAGCTAGGGATGGAACGTTAGTGTATCCGAAGAGACAGATGCTCAACCACAGTTACACTATTACGTAGATGTGATTATAAATCCTGGCAAAGGAAATCCTGCGTAGGCAAATGGAGTTGGCATATTACTTACAGATGTGCATGTCACAGTCCACTCAGAGACATCGCTGAGGAAGAGATGTTTCCTTGAATTTCCATACTCTTGGCCTCAGGCAATTAATTTTCATTCCTAATGGTTGTGGAAATGGGCTTGAGCAGATCTTTTGGAATTTAGCCTGCACTTAGCTGTGCTCAGTCTCTGTGCATGTCTGAGGGTGGGAGGATGGCTTTTGGAGGCCCAGGGAGCACATGGCCAGGCAGGGGGTTGGGGGAGCACTTTTCCAAGGCATGACATGGTGGAGGAGGCTGGGCTTTGCTTCTTGCTTCAGGCAGACAGGGGAGGTAATGGCTCAGGTGGAGGTAGTTATTGGAGATCACCTTCCCTTCTGTCTCACTCTGCCATTCTCAGGATTGTCTTACTCATTCCTTTTCTGGGATTCATACCTTCCACCTTTAATACTTCGTTTCCACACTTGTTCCCTCTTTATTTTCTTTCTTTCCTTTTGTTCTCCTTTTTCCTTGTCTTCTTCCTTTTACTGCTTGCTTTCTCTTTTGTTAATCCCTCTATTTTCTTTCCTCTTTGGTCTACTGTTTTACTCCTTTGACCACTTGTTGTTCATTGTATAGATAGTTCTTTTTATTTTGTATTTATTTCTTCACCTCCCTGAAAATTTCATCCCCATTTTCTCAGATCCACTGAAGGGACCAGCTGGGTCTTTTTAAAAAAATTAAAAATCTTTTCTTTCTTTCTTTCTTTCTTTCTTTCTTTCTTTCTTTTCGGTACAGAGTCTTGCTATGCAGCTGGAACTCAGAGTGATCCTCCTGCCTCAGTTTCTCCAGTGCTGGGATTACAGGCATGTGCCACCATGCCCAGTTTTAGGGCTGGCACAGTGCACCTGGAACCAGCCAGCAGAGAATGTGGTACCAGAGATTGAACCCAGGGCCTTGTGATTTCCTGACAGGTGCTTAGACCGCTGCACTATCTCCCCAGCTGGGTCTTATAAACTCTAACTTCACTCTTACTTTCTTAAGTGGTAATGAGTGTTATAGGGGCCACACACCCCTTGCAGAGAAAATAAATTTTGTTTTACAGCATTTATTTATTTTTTATGTATTTAGTGCAAGTTCTACAGAATCTCACTACACAAATCAGACTTGTAGCGATCCTCCTGTTTTCAGCCACCCAAGCGCTGGGATTTCAGGAGCACACCACCACATCCAGTCTCAGTCGCTGTCTCAGCACGTCCCAGGGGCGTGACCTGCATGGCCCGCTGGGGATCAGCCCCTTCTATGAGCCTGCTTAAGCTGTTGCTTTAGTCTGCGGAGCTATCTGGCCAGCCTTAGAAAAGCAGTTTTAGGATGTAGTATTTGGGGAACCACTCCAAGGAAAGTAGATGAGGACCTGGGAATGTGAAGTGCAAAGGATCACAAGCATTACAAGCTCAGATGTGTAGCGGGTGGCGGTGTTGTTTTTACATGGATGGCAACTCTGACAATCTATGTGTGGGGAGGTCTCGTTCTGCTAGGAGGATGGCCAGCTTGAACCTGCCTCTGTCCACATGTGCACAAGCAAGTCTTCCCTGGGAAGCTGGGCTAGTGCATCCTGAAAGAGTGGGACTGCCTCGTGGTGTCCTGACCCAAACAAACAGCGTCCTTGTCTTTGCCACACCTCCTATGAGTCTAAGCACCTAAGAAGCCTTTTAAGGGTCTTATTATCTCACTCATCCCACCCATGAATCTGCTTAAAAACTCCTCCTTTTTTGTGTCCCAAATTACCTTGCCCATCTCTAGCAGTGCTGTTTGCCCCCTCTCCTCTCATCTCTAACATCTGGGCTGCTCCTTATTGGCTCAGTGAAGCTTTTCCCTTATCCCATTCCTACCTCCTTCCCCAGTCTATACCTGTCCAGCTTCTGCTTGTCATTCTGGTCTTTTCAGAGTGAATTTTGCTAACCATTCTCTTTTGCATTCTTAACCTCTGTTGTGGAGAGACACCTTTAAAGTATTTGGAAGAAAATCCTCATACACATAGAATGTTTTTTATTTCTCTTGATTTCAAGGATTTGTTCAGTTCTCTGAAACCCATCCCTGTGCTTTCCAGGAACCTATACCCCCTGGCCGTTCTCTGATAGTGCCCACCTCCCTTGTCAGACCATGTCACGTTCACTTCTTAACCCTCATAGTTAGCTGAAATTAGGTTATTTATTTGTTTGCTTACTTATTGTCATCAAGATCACAGCCAAGAATCCTTCCATTGCCATAGCAACTGTGGGCAATAGGAAGCACTTTCAGGATAAAACAAATCAATGACATGGAGATGTTGAGCCAAGAATTCTTTTTATTATTTTTCTCACACTGGTGATGTAGATGCCTCTGGCCTGAACTAGGCCAAAAACTCACAATACCATATCTTGCGGTTTCCATTTGTATTCAAACCCTCCCCTGTCCATGGTCTTCTCTTCTATTTGCTCCTTGTCTATTCTGATAGAAATCAATAGTTCCCTTCATCTTGCTTCTGCATTTAGAAAAGCAAATCAGCTCTCCAGTCCCCTGCTCCATTGACACACAGAGGTACGCTTCTTGGGGAAGTTGGTCCCCGGGGCAGAACATAGTTAAGAGAATGTTTTCCTCCTAATTGATTGGATCTCCTTGCTGAGACCTTCCTGCCTCCCTCCCATCTGGGGATGTGGAAGGCTCCACAGTCCCCTGAACAATGACATTTTGCTTTATTGCCTTGGAGAGAGGAAGGTACTCTGGCTGGCACAAGCAATGTGAGGCAAGTAACCCAAGTCACCCCTACAAATAGCTCAAAGAAACCATCCAGGAGCCGATAAATGAGCTTTGTATTCTGACAAGTGCAAGGCCCTCTTCAGCAGTTTGCCTTAGAAATGGGAAAAATGAACCTAATAATGACAATCTAGAGTTTCATTTTGTTTGTTAAGTGGGAAGGGAGTGTTTCACAGCTGAGTATTTGTGCGCGAGGTAAAAGTCTAGTAGGCAGAACGATATTCTGTGAGATGAATTGCTCTTCTCTTGCTATACAGTGTTTAAGAATGAGATATCCATTTACATTTCATATAGACTATCAACTACTTTTTGAAAATGAGTAGACATCAAGGGCAACAAGAAACCAAGGGAGTATAATCATGCTTCTGAATTCTGAGATTGTACTGAGATTGCATTGAGAATGTCCCTTTCTGACTTGTACAGCCTCAGGCCTTGAGTCTCTGTGAGATCTCTACCAGTGGTGGTTGGCATTGCAGCTAATTTAGGCTTCCCTTTGTCAGGTGTGTGTGTGTGTGTGTGTGTGTGTGTGTGTGCAAAGTCACTTTTTTTTTTTTTAAAGTACTAGGGTTTAAACCCAGGGCCTTCTCTATATCACTTTTTTTATTTTTGAGAGAAGGTCTGGTTAAGTCACCAGGTTTCCTAGGCTGGGGTCAAACTTGTGATCCTCCTGCTTTGGGCTTCCAGAGTGCTGGGATTACAGGTGTGAGTCACTATGCCTAATAGGAAATCACCATTTATCCATGCCCTTGTTGTCCCTTTGCAATACAGGAGAAAGGCATGCCCACTCACAGGAGGGATTCGAAGCTAAAGAGTCAAAACTTTTTGGGAAAATAAGTGAAAACTTTCTTAAAAAGTCTGAGTGTTGGGGCTGGTGAGATGGCTCAGTGGTCTAAAGCACCTACTTGGAACAAGCTTGACAAAGC
>NDGM011252291.1:2265-20210 GCA_002564305.1 Octomys mimax | reverse complement strand
TGTGTGTGTGTGTGTGTGTAAGAATTGTGTTCTTGCAATAATATCAAGCTTAATCACTGTTGTAGTTTAAATAACTATGAAATTTTGTATTTGAAAGAAGTAAATATTATTTTGAGTACTTTCCAGTAGTTTGGAAATCGGTAATATTGTTGGAAACTTTGTAGGTATACTTATTTCTTGAGATACCTGAGGAAAGTTAATAAAACTTTTTAGTGACTTCAGTAAGCTAATATTTTTTCTTTCCAAGAATTACATGAAATCTAGAACTAGTGTGCCCTGAGCCCTTGAATCATATTTTCAAATACAAAGACACCACCCCCCAATATAAAAGCCGCCCTTTTGTATCTGCCTATGGATAATTATGGTAACAATAGTAACATTAAGAAACAACCAGTCCTTGTGCATAATTTAAGCGTTTTACTGGTAGACATCACTCTGCCAAAATAATTTTAAAGTTTGCATATAATAATGGGTTGCCCATTTCATCGACAAAACAGTCAGTACTCTGCAGTTTCGCAAAAGAACTGTTCTTGAGTCTAGTCCACTCAATTCGAGTGTTTTACTCCTTTTATTGTGCTCTGCTGCACATTTTATTATGGTGAAGAAGTATACCTTGTCTGGAAATCTGAAGTAGCTCTTATGTCCATATCATTATTTAGTAATTAAAAAGTTCCAACTATGTATCAAACATTTTGAGGAACATGGAGAAAAGTTGCCTTTGAAAAATGTGGCACCAATAATCATTTCAATTAAGCATGTTTCCTTTTAGTGCACAAATTTCTGAAATCTATGTGACTGTTTTCTAAATGATCGGCTAGTATCTGTGGAAAAGAAATTATTTGTTTCTACTAAAACTGTACTTTCTCTTGTTCGTATAGTATTCAGCAAGACATGTTAATCTATTACAAAATAGTATAACTAGCTTTCAGGAACTGGTTCTACCCTGCCTGTTGCCACACAGATTAAATGATTATGGAGTTTTCTAAATTTCTTCCATTCTAAAGTTACACTCCTTCATATAGAAAACAAATGAGTTTCAAAGCAATATGCTAAAAGTTTTGTGCCATGAAAATCAGCCATTTACCAAGCTCTTAATACCATTCAACATGCTGCATTCTTGATAATTCTTAATGATACTTTAAATATCACCTATTAGCAATTTTAGTTCATTAAAATAGGTTAGAAATGTGTTTATGTGATTACTTGTGTGATACATATTTTTTCCTAAGTAAACTAAATTTACTTGTTTATTTTTTCTGTAAATTCAATATAAGTGAAATACTGGTAAATTAATATATTGTGTAACAGTGGTAAATTATGGAGTTTTTAAAACTTTAGAAAAGTAATGGCTTCATATTTTCCATAGGGGAATGAGTTTCATCGGAAGAGCTGAACTGATTGTAGAGTAGTGTAACACTACCACAGTAGAGCTCAAGTTTGTGGGGAGAAAACATCTGAAAAACGTGTGTACACATTCGTGTGTAGTTAGTAAGCACTCTTACCCTTGATTCTGACAGTAGCATGTGCTGCACTGAAGATTTTTACAGACAGTTGAATCATTACTTTAGCCTATTATTTGAAAATCACAGTCATCAAAAATGCTTATTTGCTACATAAGGCACTTAATTTTAACTTAAACCTTGTGACAATGTGTGAGACATTGCTAAAGGTTTGGACTTGATTTTATAAACATGTTTCTGCATTATTTGTATTTTCATTCCATCTCCCCAGGATGTATTCTCTAATGTCTGTATTAGGTAATTGTTTGCTTGCATCATGCAATGTAGTTATTGAGTTAATCTTAAGTATATTTCATCTGAATTAAGCTTTAAAGACATATAGCGAGATTGATAGACTATGATGCAGGAGTGGGTTTTTTCTCCATTAATTTATCACCTAAGAGATAAAAAGATTTGTCAGTCAGTGAAGATCAAGCAAGAAATGGAACCTTTTATCCTTTAATTTTTGTCTTGTCACCTGCTTGTTTGATTTCTCTTGTAGTGTAAAGAATAGTAGAGCATGGTTTCTCACTTATAATTTATAGAAAACATATATATTTAAAGATTGGTTGTTACTTAGGGAGATCCCATTATTTTTTCATTAAAAGAAAAAGTTTAAGTTTAAATAATACATATAAGAAAAGATTTTAATATAAGTTGGATGAGTACAGCTGTTAAAGTGCATCTTGGAATATAAATCTTAGCAAAAACAATAAGCTAAAGAATAACTTCAAAGAATATTTCCCACTTTGACTACCACATCAATTAAGTATTTAATTGTCAATGATGCATTGTGTACAAATATTTTTATTTAAGTTCTTCATTTCACCCAATATTTCCTTCTATGAAGGTTTACCAAGAGTATAACTTAAGTAATTATATCACATATGTGCTTTATGAAAGTTTTATGAGATATATACTTTATGATGTATACAAACATTTCTAGCATGCATACAGTTTGCTCATATTGAACTTACTTCCTTGATTCTGTACAATTCTTTTGAATCATCAGGGCTTTCAGACAGTTTCCTCCTGTGTCATTTTACTCTTAGTTCTACCAGATGGGTCTAGAGACTTTGAGCCAATAATATATGATTAAGTAAACTGTCCTACTGTTTACTGAAATACGATAAAGCTTATGATAATCTGTAAGTGAAGTGCACTATGTATGATACTTATGATGTTATTTAAAGACAACCAGTGAACAAGACAAAAATAGGTCCACCAGGGTGGTGACGAAAAGTGTCCTTTCATATTGTCTAGGACCTATATTTAGAACTTACTACTGAACGAGGATGAATGGATCAAAATTATTACCAATTTTAATTAATTTTTGTGAAAAGTACTTAGCAGAATCATAAATTTGAATTATTAGTATTAATATGCCTTGGTAATCATTTTTAAGATGATTTGGAAGGGAGGGAAAGATATGATTGAAAGATAGAAATCCTACGAAGGAATTCAGCATGTGCTATTACTAGATGAGCACAGGTACTTGTTACTCAATATTCTTATAAATGGATATTTTATGATTTTGATTTCGTTAGAGCACAAACATGCCCCAGAGAATTATTTTATAGTTCCCATATGAATATTTTAAAGAAAGTAAAATATATGACTAATTTTTATTACATTATGCTTAGACTCATGGGCAGGTAGAATCCTCCTGGAAAGTTGAAGGACAAAATAATATTTTAAAGCTTAAATTGGTATTAATATATGTGTGTGTACATTACTTTTCTAGTAATTTCAATATGAATATAAGTCATTAACATCCTGTTCAACTCTTCTGCTTGGTAAGTTACATTATATACAGGAATGTACTGGTTTTTGAACAGGCTTTTGTAATAAACATTGATCATATAATTATTGTATTGGTATCTTTGATATTAATATTGGGGTTGCAAATGTTATTGTTCAAAATAGCAAAAAAAAATATTGCTTTGAGTTTAGAGGGCTTACTGGACTGATGTACAGGGCACACAAGATCAGAAAGCATCCCTCTGCCAGCCTCAGTTACAACAGCGGGAGAAAGGCTAAAGGAGACCTTGCACCATGAATGTGTCCCTCTACATTACAGGACCAATTTTCTAAATGAACTCAACTTTTGTATTTGAAAAAGTCACAAATATTAATTCATGAATGGATTGCTGCAGTACTTAGCTTTTGTTCAAGAGCCCAACCTATTACTCATTAAATGTTAGTAAAGCAGAAAGATTTACTCACTTTACCTTTTAAAAACATACATTTCAACAGCTTATGGTGATACGAACATGGGCTGATTCTGACAAGTTGGTACTAGATATAAAAACATTGTTGAGGATGCTTTTAGAAATTTATTGTCATCAAATAATAAATCTTTATATTGTCATTTTTCTTCTAAGATCAAACAGGCATAAGGTAACTTAAGTGGTTACCAACTGTGGAGTATTAGTTTTGGGATAAGAAACAATTATTCCTCATTGTATCAGAAAGTAGATTGTTAAAAATTTATCTGGCAGATGATGATTCCTCATGCCAAACAGATTTCTTTTATGATCAGATTAAACATGCCAGCATATCTTCATTAATAATTATTGCATAAGATATTATTTTCAAAGATATTAAATTTATGTTTTATAGGTGTCATACTATAAAGTTCTTGATTCATACTTCCAACAATTCTTTAAGCTGCAGCACAGTTATTTTGCATATTATTGTCTAAATAAAGTTGGACAGCGTGAACACTGTCAGTATCATTGGAGCTGCTGCCTTGTGGGCATTCTCTGCTCTTTTTGTAGACGTTCTTTCAGTTTGTATTTGGTCTCATATTATGAAATATCTTCTGAAAAGTCATTTCTTTACTTTTCTTTGTTTTGACCCTTGAGATTTTTAAGGCATCTTCTGATTACCTTTACTTCCAAGTATACTTTTTTCCTGATTTCATACTAGCAACAATATTTACTAAAATGTTAATTATTTTGTTAGTTACAGTAAGCCAAAGTTGCTGCCAACTTTCATTTGATTCTTAAGTAAGTACAAATGGTATGGTATTAGTCTTAAAGTGTTTATTTCCTAAAATTATCTGAATACATTGCATGTGGTACTCATCTGAAAATTTACTGATAGCTGCAGGACCAAAACTGAAATACATTAATTTTAATACAATCTCAGGTCAGTTATATTTATTTTATATTCATTGTATATTTTGATCTTTAATAAATCTCCTAATACTATGTTAACTAAAATGATTCTTCTCATTAATATTTGGCTTTGAAACAGTTAAAAATGCTTATTTGATCAAAGACAACAATAATTACATGATTGGTATGTTGTGTAAAAATAAATTTCAGCTAAAAGAATGTTGTGCGATGATACAATCCAAATTACAGAAGCGAGACCCTTCGATATCTGTTATAGTTTTTGAAAGAAAAATAATCTTAAAATAGTGAAGTGCTGAAAAATGATAATAATGATAGCCTAAAGTTTGGATGTTCTTATTATTGATTTTGATCAGTTTTGGTCTAAAATGCTCTTCTAGAAATATTACTGAGGATGATTTCTATTTAAGTAAAAAATGTGCACTTCAGCCAATATTTTTATATAATATTGGCAATTTCAAAAATTAACCTGTTTTAAAATTTAAAATGGTAGAAATTTAAAATGCCTTAATTCAATTAAATACAAGATTGCATATACAAATGATATAAATGAAACATTAAAATAATCATACTTCATTTGAAAGAAAATATTGAAATTATAAAGCATCTTTGAAACAGAATTCACCCTTAAATCAGTGCATTTATTAAACAGCATTATATATTAACTGCTCCCTTTATCTTTCTTTTTAAAATTTTTCCCTTTGCTTTTTAAATATTGAATAATGTGATTTACCAAAGTTGAGATTGAAGTTGAATGATGTGATAAAATTTTGTCTTTTCTTGTTTCTTGAGGTTGGTCACTTCATTTTAATTAATTTTATTTGAATTCATTTTGTAATTAGCAATCAAGTTGAATTAGAATCAGAATTAGAGTTAAAATCAAATTAAAATAGAATTAGAATCAAATTATAGATTATTTGAAAGACTTCCTCTTTTCCTAGGCTGGCTTTTTACAAAAACCAATGAAATTATAGAAAATTCATTTTTACATTTGTATGACAAACCCAGAAGTAATAACATTAGGGACAATGCTTTTGCTAGTTATACTGTATAATTTAAAGAATTACTGTTCAGTTGTAGGTCTTTTTCTTGTTCTTTGGTTAATCATATGCAGAGAGATATATTTAAAATATTTTCTTTGCAAAATGTCAAAAGACACAGTCTTATTTGAAATATGAATAATGACAAAGTGTTTTAACAAATACTGTTGCTATTCCAAAATTCATTAAGTAATGTGTTTGTAGGTAATGTGAATAGCAAAATGCCTAAAAACTCTCCAGATTGAAAAAAAAAATTAAATAATATGTCGGAAAGAGTTCAGAGCGTGAGGCCAAATCTGCGCAAAAAATAAAATACCTACCAAAAAGCACAGAATATGTTCTGAGGCCAGCAAACCTAATCATGTCAAAGGGAGAATGTTGCTCTTGTCTTTAGAAAATGTACAGCCAAAATCAGGACCTAAAAGGCAGTTTAATATTACCCAGAAGAGGATGTTTGCTAGACAGGAAAGTACATGCCTGCTTTCTGATGCTTCATGCTACAAGCTTTCATGTTCTGAGATAATAAGAGCGTATTGTTTCATATATCTACTTCAGTACTCACCAAGCAGCTGCTGATAATCTATACAATGATCTTTTCTTTGAGGAGAAAGGCTGTTTTGGTGTCCCTGTGACCCAAACACCTTGAGTTTTATGCTTTCACTCCTAAGGGCACATTGATGGGGATGTCCTTTCTTTCTCTATATTAGTAGAATGAGTCATTATCTCCAAATGTAGTTACCTGGGCAACATGAATATATGTTGTAAGCCAGACCTATAAAATAAGGGTCACCAGTAGTGCCACTTCTGGGAACGATCCGCCGGTGACCAGGTAGAGATGCCCTATGTCACAAGTAGAACTTACCTTTTAAAGACTACAGTGGTATAACTTGGGAAAACTTTTTCTTTTGTTTAAAGACATGAAAATAATGCTAACTAACTTACTATAGCAAAAAATGTTAGATGCATTTGATTTTAATTGGATTAATATTGCAATATAGTTTATAAGAATTTTCATGTATAATTAGAAGTTTTGTGCTACTGTGAGTGACTGTGAAGTGAATCATTAGCTAAAAATTTTTATGTTTTAATACCATACATATGACACTGAATGCTGCCATTATCTATGATTCATTTTTCACTGCAAGCCTATGGGATCTTGGATGATCATTTAATATCTTTACTTCCTGGGGCTGGGGAGATGGCTCAGTAGAATAAGCGCTTGCCTGGCAAACACAATGGCCTAAGTTCAATCCCAGGTTTTGCCAAAAATAAATAAATAAATAAATAAATATTTTTAAAAATTCTTTACTTCCTATTTCCTTGTGTACAAAGCAAGGAATTTTCACAGTGCTTACAGAATATTGTTAGCACTGATCATTTTTCATTATAACTCTACTGCTGATTTTGGGAAAAGAAACTATGGATAAGAGTAAAATAACGTCTATATATTTCTATGGTTTATCAGCATCTATTGACTCAAAGCGAAGAGCAAAGCTGCTTATTTGTTTTTGTTGTTTAGTTTTCTTACAGAAGCATTTAGTAATGGGACAAATTACCTGGACTCAAGCTCAGGCTGGAGTGCAGCTCACGCTCTTAGTTTTCCTTCAGTATAGAGTTTCATGTCTGATGTAGGTGGCGTCATGTGTACTTACAGTTATTCCCTATGTCATTTCATCTTTTTTTTTTACAGTGTGTTTCTCTTTTTGTTTATTCTTGTATAAACTTTTAGATTCCATTGTGGTAAATCACAGGCTAATATTCCAGTACACTTGTAGCTCATTTAAGGTTAAATATATTTAACTATATGCTACTATTTTGTGGTTTAATTTTTTTAAAATGTGTCCTCTGTTTTGTTTTTTTTTTAGAAATTATATGGTTTTATTTTATATTTGGATATTTCTCTAAACAAAATAAAATTTAGAGTCTTTTAGCATGTCTATAACATGAATGAAGGACTTCCTTTTATCTTTCTTTATTACATTCATTCCTTACATTTAGTGCCTTACCTGAACTTGATTACCTAGGCGGAGATTCTCAAAAACAATCTTTCCTATTGCAGCACATTTCTTCCTCCATGTTTTGAAAACTATTAAATTTCTCCTCAATGTTTGCTTTATTTTATTTTATTTTATTTTTTGCTCCTTTGTAAAAGTACGTGCTTAAATTTAGTGGATGAGACATTAAGTGTAAGTTCCAGATAAAACTGCAGCAGCAGGCAAATTGCCTATCAATCCTAGTGTAATAATCCCGCTTATCTGCTGTTCTTTTATAGAGTCAGCAAGCTTTGAAAAGGTCCCAGTATTCATGGTAGAAATCTGAGGTAAGCCTGGCTTGGTATTTTCTAGAAGAAGATATATGCGTGTGACTTTAATTCTTAATATTTAGTTCTTCCTTTTTCAGTATTTTTTTCTTCTTCTTCTTTTTTTTTCTTTGTTTTTGTTTTTTGTTTTGTTTTGGTCTTTCCTAACTAGTGAGAACTAATGACTCTAGAGAAGCATATATTCTAATTAAGCTAGAGCAATTACAAAGGCCTTCCCTTTGAGCCTACTACTTTAATTGACCATCACCTTTAGAGAAAAATACATGCAAATGATGTGTGTACTTTAAAAATTACATGGTCTCTGCTAGATAGACCTCCAACCATCTTTTTCTAAGTATTTTCAATACATTGTTTTTCTCAGTAAGAGCTGAAGAAACTTGTTCTTTCAAAATTAAATTTTTTTTTCCTGTAACTCATTGCCTTCCCACTGAAAACATCTTTCCCTCTAGTTCCTCCTAAGAAAAAAATCACACAATACAATTAAAGTTATTTCATTTTCTATGCACTTGGGTTTCAAACAATGTAATCTTTTCCCCAGTATTCACATCTTTCCTAAGAAGTCCTATTTCTCCACCATCAGCTTTATTTCCCGTAACGCTTGTACCTGGCTTTACCAACCCTCCCGTGCTGTGCCACGAGGCAGATCACCTACTCACGGCCTGCCTCTTTTTTGTCCCTAGCACTTCTGTGCTAAGCTACATACTCAGCTATTTTATTTTTGATTCAGGGACAAGGTCTTGGTGAGTTCCTCAGTTGCTTAGGCTGGGCCCAAGCATTGCATCATTCTGCTTTCGTGCCCGCGTGGTGGCTTTCCTGGGGTTTTGCTACTTGCTACCTTACCTTGAATGCTGAGATTCCTTATCTTACTGTGGTTGAGAGTTCAGCAGTCTCCTAGCATTTTACCTGTACATTCTGTCTCGGGATGATCTACATTGTCGATTTTAGTAAGTACCTTGGTTGACATACTGAAGAAAATGCAGGTATCGTGGTGTTAGATTTCAGGAGAAACTAGCCAAAGTTTATAGAATGAAGGACTTGGGTGCAGATTCACACATAGTGCTGGAGTATATGAAATGCAAGGAATGTCAAAGTTTATGCTAGGGAAAACTGTTAACAAGGCTTTTGCCAGAAGCTAGGGAAGTACAATTTAATATCATCTAAAATAATTTGGCTTGGCAGTATAAAAGAAGAAAACTTAAATTTTCATGTTTTGTGCTTTCTCTCAACCTAAAGCAATCATAATTTATTTGCATAGCACTACACGTTATATTACATGCAATGGTCTGTTCTCATTGTTGACGCTTAATTTCTGTCCTCCGCGGTTGGTTGTTTAGCGGTGCATTCTCACATCTAAGCTCCTTCAGTCTCTTAAGACTGGTGTTGCCTCAGAACCTCTGAAAAACTTTTAGAAAGAGGCAGTGTTGGGCCTAGGCCCTGCCAGTCAACCTGATTTTAAAAGGCAGTCATTTTCTCGTAACCTAACATTTATGTATTTTTCTTCAGGTGTTCACTCAGGTTTCACGGCCTTGTTTTAGTTAATTGGAAAGTTAATCACAAGAAATTCTTGCTTACATCTTTGGGAGATGGGGAAGGAGCTGGTACTGCTTTGAAGGAGATCAAAGTGCTGAAAAAAGGAAAAGTAGTGCTGGGTAGTACTTTATTGCTTCCAATGGGCCGCCCTAACAAATTACACAAGCCGAGTGGCTTAAAAGAACAGACTTTCGTTCTCTTGCAATTCTGAAAGACAGAAATCCAAAATGAAGGTGTTGAGAGTCTCCTGCTATCTGGTGTCTCTGAAACAGAATCAGCTTCATGCCTCTTCCCAGTCAAGACAATGGTCAGGAATGTGCATTGCTCCTTGACCAAAACAAGCATGACTATAACCTCTGCCTTTGTGGTTATGGGTTTTCTTCTCTATGAAGTGCTCATGTCCTTCCGCATATCAGCATACAAAGCATTGGATTTAGTGCTTATCTAAGATGATTTCTGAATTTATTTGTAGTTGCAGAAGTCTTTTACTTCCAAATATGATGGCCTTCCTAGATATTGTGGAGTAAGATTTGATGATAAACTCTTGGGGAATGCTGTTCAGTCTATAGTGGTTGGAATGGGCAATATTTGTTGAGGTTAAAGCATTAAGTTTAAACACACCGTCAGGACATAGTAGGTGACGTGAAAAATATTACAGAGCATGAGTACACCAGATGGCACAGCTGCCAACTCTCTTTCTATTTATTTTCATTCTTTCCCCTAATCTTTTGCAGCAAATAGGTACACATAGATAAGTACATACAGTGACTTAGTGTTTGAGAGAAATAAAATCTGGAATGTATATTTTGAGGTTTGCAAGATTTAAATAAATTCTAATTAGCATGAAAAGGTTTATTTTTATAAAAGAATGTTAGAAACTAACATGAGACATATAACTCCTGAAGTTATAACACTATAAAAAGAAAGTCAAGTATGAATTATTTCTAGACTCCCTTGTTCATGGTTGAAAGAATAAAATATGATAACTTGATTTGATATATTTGGTTTTGATTAGCACCTAATAAAAAAGCAACACTGACTGATATAGATCCCAAGGATGTTATTATTGTAAAATGTACACATTAGTTTGAAATGTATACAGTACTTACCAACATGTGATATATACTTTTAAGTATTTCTGCTCTATTATATTCATATAGATACTAATAAAAAACTATATATTTTCTTCTACAGTATTTAGAGATAAAAATGAAATGTTTTTGGTAATGTTCTAGAATCTACCATGTGAAACCTCAACAAAAATATCTACTTACCTGAAATACCATCTTGATTTATAACATAGTATTGAGGTAGGTAATACAAAGCTGCCACCAAAGTAAAGAAAAAGTGATAAAAACTAAGAGTAGCTGAGTTTAGAATACTTTATTTAGATTATCAAAATTAGAATATGAAAAGTGAATAGTGGCAGGGATGGTTGTACTGACGTAATTAATATCACTCAATGGATCAGTGGTGAATTTTGTACTACACAATGTAGCAAACAGAATTTACAGAGAAGCAAGCTATAAACCTCAAGTGTATTATCATATGTAGTTACACAGAAATCCCTCCAACACAATAAACCATTTAGCAAATTATGAAAACTTACAGGATATACTGTGGTTTCAAAAAAGTAGAAATTTAGCAATAAAGAGCCATAAATGAAGAAATGAAAACTATACTTGCAAACTATAAATCAAATAACATTTAAAACGTTACATATAAGGGCCGGGGAGATGGCTCAGTGGAGTAAGCACTTCCCTGGCAAGAGCAAGGGCCTGAGTTCAATCCCTGGTTATGCAAAAACATAAATAAATTTAAAAAAATGTTACTTATAGAAGCCATGTAATCAAACTGTAATAAAAATTTCATATACTATACATTTAATTACTAAATAAAATGAGTAATAAGTTATCTGAAAATAGAAGCAAAACAAAATCAAGGTATTTTAAGGATATCTATATCTATCTATCTATCTATCTATCTATAGCTATATCTTTATCTCATTGAATTATGTAGAATTTCAAGATTTACAAATAAATTGACAAGCTTACTCTTTGAAATTAATAAATATAATTAAGAACATTTGACTATAAAAGATGGAAAAATAATTGGAAAGAATATGGCATCAGGAGTTATAGGTGAAATCTTCATCAAATATATAGGATTTAAAAAAATATATGTAGGATTTTAGGAATCATAAAAATAGTCTGAATGAGTGACAAAAACATAGATTTGACATTGGATAGGTTGCTCTTTATGGTATCTTAACCACATAGTACCATGCACAAAAAATTTTATTCTTGAATTTCTTTATTTATCATTAATCATATCAGAATTTAACTGTTGGACATTATAAAGGAAGTACAACGTTTTTCTAATTGATTTTTACAAACCAATTTGATGATGTTGTTATTGAAATGTGTTATATGACCATTTACAAAAAGGTGTTAAGTGATTTTAGTGTCTATTTGTAACAGGCACTTTATCGTTACTAGAATTATTAGGCAGGGAATACAAACTAAAAAGAGATATAAAAGTTGGAACAAGGAAGCCATTATTTACCTGTTAATAACTGTCAATATATAAAGGGGCTAAAACAGAATTATAAACAATGAACGTGCAATGCAGTACACATTGAAAAACATATAGTAAGAATAAATTGTGTTTATAATACCAGAAAATCTTGTTTAAAAAACAATAGTTCAGTGTAATAATATAAACTGCTGCGGTAAAAGGAAATGTGTAGGCACAATTTCAAATGATCACAGGTAAGGAAAATTGTAAATCTACAGAAGCACAGTAGGGTATGAATTGAAGAAAAACTCCTAAATTGCAGAGCTAGTCTAGGATTATCTTTCCAAATTCCCTCCCTGGGATACTGGCTGTAGTGTTAACTAGCTTTTGAAGAACATTAAATTCTCTTAAGTATCCTAACTCTCAATTTTCTTGCCTGAAAACTGACAATGATATATCATTTACAGAGATTTTCTGATGAGTAAAAGATGTAATTGTATTAATTATTTGGAAAAACATACGCATGATGAACCTTTAAATGCCATTTGTTGTGGCTCAGTTTTCCTATTAATATTACTACTACCATGAGTAGGAAATCTAAAGTATAAAAAATAGTAGTTCTCAGGGCTGGCAAGATAGCTCAGCAGACAAAGCACCTGCTTTGATAAACGTAGAGACCAGGGTTTGATCCCTTGTCCAGCATGCCACTCTGGTGCCACCCCCAGGGGTGTACTGAACTGGTGACAGGGTCTGGGCCTGGTGACACACGCCTGTAATCCTAGCATTAGGGAAAGGAGGATCACCGTGAGTCCGATATGTATACTGAGACCCTGTACCAAATATACAAATGAAAATAAAAATAAAAACGATAGTAGTTCTCTAAAAATTAATCTATGCATTCAACATAAATTCAAGCAAAATCCTATTAAGGTTTTTAATTTATCAAGTGGTTTTATTTATTTATTTATTGGCCCAAGGAATCAAACTCATGACCTTGCCCTTGCCAGGCAGGCAGGCACTTTACCCCTGAGCTATATAGCCCCAGCGCTATCACGCAGTTTTAAGTACATCTTGATTCTTGATGTGACAGTGCACACCTGTATTCTTAGTACTTAGGGAAGATGAGGCAGAACGACTACTTTGAATTCAAGGATAGCAATGACTACAGAGCAATACCTTGTCTCAAAAAACATATTAAGTAGATTAATTAGTAATAAGTAAATAATTAAATGGTACATCTCAAAACATAGGTCACATAAGTGAAGGACTATTAGTCATTAGTAGGAAAGGAGTCATGAACTTGTAGATGCTAAGATTCATTTTAAACTGTTTAAAGCAGTATAATAGTGAAAATAATTATACCCATAATAAGTATATTTATCAATATATGGATGTTAATATATAGTAACAAAGATACTTAACAGTAATAAAAAAAACTGTCTTAACAACAGAAGATAAATACCCTTCTAGACATAGAAAAGATCAGTAAAAGGAAATACAAATGATCAGTAAAAAAGAGCAGACTTAACTAAGGAAATGCAAATCAAATATAAAGCACATATTATATTTTGATAAAGTGTTAAAAATGTCATTACAATTACCAAGGTTTGTCTTTCACAGCCTCCCTGATTGCTGTGTAAGGAATCCACAGAGTATGAATTTGCAAATGTTAGATGTCCAAATTGAAGAGAGGTCCAGGATGTTGAACATTTCGTAAGTTGCAGGCATCACTTGTAATAAGGGTGATAAAACACTGATTTCTGCACTCTGACACAGTAGTGATGAAGGCTATACTTCCCTTTTAGTCAGTTGCTAAATACTGATATTATAAAATGACAACCATGTAACAGTATAAGGAAGTAGATAGGCAGATACAGTTCTTCTGAGTGGTGTGATACATAGTCTTTCTGCAGGGAAGCTTTACATTATTAATCAAAACATTGAAACTGAAGGTACTTTGGTTTTTTTTTAGTTAAAATATAGTTTAATGAGATAATCAACTTGTTCTGAAGAGATAAATATTATTTTCAGAATTATTCATAATAGCCAGAAATAAAAAGAATAAAAGATTATTTAGATGAATCATGTAACATTCAATAACAGAATTATAGGGAGGCCTCAATGGACCCTGCAGATTTTTATTTACTAAGAGGAAATACTCTACAGTTTATATGAAAGTGTAAAATGTTTACAGAAATGTATATATGCATAATACATATATAGACACATATATATTACATATATGTGTATACCTTCTCAGAACTGATTTAAAATATATCAGAAAATTGCTAGCTATTGAAAGCCCACCTCCAGGTTTTTTAGATGTTTCTTCATTTTATTCATTTGTATGTGCTTTTTGGTGAAGATCATTCCAAACTATGTACAGAATGGCCATTAACTGAACAATACCTTGCCTAATATTTTAACTGATTCTGTCAGGTAATGCATTCAGAATCACATCTCTTTAGTGAGAGCATTTCTTTTAGAAATTGTGGTGAAAGCTAGATAAGTGAACATTATTTTTCAAATTCAAGGCTACCTGGTGAAGAGTGCTTTGGTCAGCCTGTTGACACAGGAGCCCTGGAAGAAAGGAAAATGAGGACTAGGAGACACTCAAAAAGAAGCTGAAGGCCAGTAACAACTAATGTGAAAATTTCCCTAAGATATTTATGACATAGGGGGAAAAATACACAAGCACAGGGTATTTATGCACTATTGTTCTTATATCAAATAGAATGCCATATTGAAAAGATTAACATTATTTGGATGGCATTACCCTCCAGCTCTTAGTTTGTCATATTTGCCCCATTCAGGCAGAGCTCGTTTTACCACTCTGGTATTATCTGAAGCCATCTTTTCTACTTAGCCACATCTGTGCTCTTCCTCCTGCTTACTTGAGGAAAGATGCAAAAAGAGATGCTTATTAGTCAGCCCACTATTTATTGCTTATTATTCCTGTGCTAGGCGCAGTGCCAGAACCTGGAAGGAATCTCATTAACTCTTCTTCGAGAGGAGGGCGTACAAATCGATAACCGTAGAACCGCTGCAGGTGGCATAATGGAAGCGTGGCATTTATGTGCCACTTCCGGATTGGGAGAAAGATCAGCGGCTTTCTAGGGCCAGGCGGTGGGGTAGCGGGATGTGGAGTGATGCTATTGAGAAGGCTCTGGGGTGACGGCAACCTTCTAAGTGTGGATAGTACATCACTCTCAAGGGATGAATTATATGGCATACGGATTATTAAGATGTTTATAATGAGTTAATGTCATGACCACAAGCATTGCTACCCCACTATGGCCATGGTATCAAGACAATATCTAGACATTCTGAGGAAGGGAGGAGGGAGCAAATGTCATTTGGTGCTCACTCAGAATGCAGGTCAGTAAAAATACAGAAAAGGGGGTCCAGGTATATGCAACTGATTTTTTTTTGGAACAGGGGATTGAACTCAGACCCTTGCTCTTGCCAAGGAAGCGCTTATTCCACTGAGCCATCTCCCCAGACCTATGCAACTGAAAACCTACAGGTGGAAAGCATACATAGTTTGAGGCCATTGGGTAATGCTGTAGACTGGGGAAGGCTGGTGTGCCGGGAGAAAGGGACTTCACACACAGCGCTGGTCATGTGGTGTGCTTTAAACAGTGGTCAGGAGCTAGAGGTTGCGGGTTAGCAGCCAGGCCAGATTAATTGGCTCAGCTTTTTGCTTTATCAGGGCATTTTGATCTTTGTGTGTGTGTAAGATATACCCATGTATCTTGTTTAAAGTGCAGATATCTGAGGTCCGTTCCCAGAGATTGTGATCCAGAGATTTGTTAGATGTGGGCAGTACATTATTTATAAAAATAACCCACTCTTAAATGCAGTAGATTTAGGAAAAATGCCATTTAAAGAAAACTCCCAAATGTATTTATTGATTCATACAACAAATGCCAAATCACAGCTGCGAACACCGATGCACTCCATGTCTCAGGCTGTGCGCAGTTCTCCTCCTTTTTATTCACATTTGATTGGAATTATATTCATTGAGAAGAAAAAGACGCTGCTGTCCTGTACGGTGCTGTGATGTCATGTACTATTCAGTAATATAAGACAGAAATAAAGGTGAAATATCATTTATGAATGCAGAACACGCAAAATCAAACACATTCAGAATTTTTTTTTAAATTATGTACAGATATAATTTTAGGTATTGCAATATGGCAAGATCTTTAAGGCTGTAAAAGACAGGGTGGGTTCTGAATTTTATGGTTCATTTTTTGGAGGGGAACCTGTAATTCAAGGAAAAAAAAATGATATGTTAGATGTAATGCAGTGAAGCTGCTTTGAAAGGATTTAGGGTCTCTCATTTGAGCCATGATTCCATGCACTGTATTCATTTTAAGAAGATAAATATCAACTGTAATTTCAAAAAGCCATTTTTTTGAAATTGAGAATGCTTCCTATAATTTTTTTAATTCTGGAAAAACCCTGTAGAAAGTTGTACTACTCTCTGTGATGAATTAAGTTGTGATGGCTAGTTTTCAGAGATTTGTACTTATATAATCCGTGTAAGAATCTTATCTTAATCAGCTACTCATTTGTTTTCAAAACTCTTCAGGACTCTGCTCAGGGAAAATGAACTCATTATAGCTTCAGCCAATGAGGGTAACTCATTTTCATCAAAAGCTACTTTGCTGTTATGGTTATAATTCACAATTAATTTTAATTTCCGAGCTTGCATGTGATTTTCAAGAGGTATGAAAAATCAGGAAGAGGTATAATAACTTAGAGGGTTTATTAGGTTTGGAAACGTCATGCAGGACAGTACTGTAGTAGTATCAGAAAATGTGGGACAGCTACATTTAGCCTGCAGAGAAAGTAAAATGATAAGATAGTTTCAGAGAAATTGACTTTGTGGAAAAATGTTTTGAAATAATATCAGTGCTTGTTATTTAAAACTTCACTGTTAGAGATCTTTATATCACTTTTGATATTGTTAGTATTTCAGGTGACAAAAATTGAGACACAAAGGGAGTTATATTCAAGAAATCACAGTAAGCAGGCAAAACAACATACATTAATCTTTTTCATTTTTGGTACCAGAAATTGAACGTTGGACCTTGCGCTTGCCATGCTGATGCCAGCGCCGTTGTGCTGTTTCCCAGGCCCCACAGCTCAATCTTAAAATGAGATCCGTTGAATTTTGAAACCAAACTGTTTCTATGGTATAAGATGTGAGCCTTAGAAGCAATTCATTAAAAAAATGAATATATTTTTATAAAGTTTTGAGTCTGGTTAAAAGGTCTAAAATAGAGGACTTAGGCATTGGTTTAGACAGTACAAGATTATTCAAAAGATTCATTTTAGTCAAATTCTCCTCAATCTTTTGGTGAAAATCAGAACTGAAAAAAGTGTGGATACTGTTGAATCAGTCCAAACCAGCTTTGGAGCTAACAGAGAATGTAGCTTCTCAGCTTAAGGTACTCCTAGGCATCTGTTAGGGTTTCCACTGTCAGACAGACTCAGAAAATTCAAGGCACAGGAATTCAAAATTCAAAGTCCTATAACAACAGGTATAAGGGAATAACTGTAAGTTCTCAGATTGAAAATTTCCTAAAACAGACAAAAGTCTGCAAGGTGATCTGAGTGCCACTTAATTAATGAGATGTACTAGGATATACGCCAATTCTGTTTATTTTTAAATTGATAGTATAGTATTAGAGAAATTAAGAATTTCTTAAAGCCTGAACTCATCAGTTTTATTTTCTTATAAAAATACTGTACTTTATATGATCTCCATAATACAGTTTTAAAAGCTATTACTAATAATGTTATTATTAGAGCTTTTAGAATTTGAAAAGAATAAATAGTTTTCATGTAGCATATTTAACTTAGAATGCATTTTTTTTTTTTTTTTTTT